>CAUYRH010129751.1:0-11483 GCA_963574655.1 Perodicticus potto | reverse complement strand
AAAGAGAACTACAAAACTTTAAGAAAAGAAATTGCTGAAAATGTTAACAAATGGAAAAACATAGCATGCTCATGGCTGGGAAGAATCAACATTGTTGAAATGTCTATACTACCCAAAGCAATATATAATTTTAATGCAATCCCTATCAAAGTTCCATTGTCATATTTTAAAGATCTCAAAAATATAATACTTCTTTTTATATGGAATCAGAAAAAACCTTGAATAGCCAAGACATTACTCAGAAATAAAAACAAAGCAGGAAGAATCATGCTACCAGACCTGAGACTGTACTATAAATCCATAGTGATCAAAACAGCATGGTACTGGCACAAAAACAGAGAGGTAGATGTTTGGAAAAGAATAGAGAACCAAGAGATGAATCCAGCTACTTACCGTTACTTGATCTTTGACAAGCCAATTAAAAACATTCAGTGGGGAAAAGACTCCCTATTTAACAAATGGTGCTGGGTGGACTGGCTGGCGACCTATAGAAGACTGAAACTGGACCCACGCCTCTCACCATTAACTAAGGTAGACTCTCACTGGATTAAACATTCAAACTTAAGACATGAAACTATCAAAATAGTAGAAGAAAGTGCAGGGAAAACTCTTGAAGGAATCGGCTTGGGTGAATATTTTATGAGGAGGACTCCCCAGGCAGTTGAAGCAGTATCAAAAATATACTACTGGGACCTGATCAAACTGAAAAGCTTCTGTACAGCCAGAAACGTAGTAAGTATAGCAAGCAGACAACCCTCAGAATAGGAGAAAATATTTGCAGGTTATGCCTCTGACAAAGGTTTAATAACCAGAATCCACAGAGAACTCAAATGTATTAGCAAGAAAAGAACAAGTGATCCCATCTCAGGGTGGGCAAAGGACTTGAAGAGAAACTTCCCTAAGAAAGATAGGGAAGCCTACAGACACATGAAAAAATGCTCACCATCCTTAATCATCAGAGAAATGCAAATCAAAACTACCTTGAGATACCATCTAATGCCAGTAAGATTAGCCCACATGACAAAATTCCAAAACCAGAGATGTTGGCATGGATGTGGAGAAAAGGGAACACTTCTACACTGCTGGTGGGAATGCACAATGATATGTTCCTTTTGGGAGGATGTTTGGAGAGTACTTAGAAATCTAAAAATAGACCTGCCATTCGATCCTATAATTCCTTTACTAGGTATATACCCAGAAGACCAAAAATCACACTACAACAAAGACATCTGTACCAGAATGTTTATTGCAGCCCAATTCATAATTGCTAAGTCATGGAAGAAGCCCAAATGCCCATCGACCCACAAATGGATTAATAAATTGTGGTACATGTATACCATGGAATACTATGTGGCCTTTAAGAAAGATGGAGACTTTACCTCTTTCATGTTTACATGGATGGAGCTGGAACATATTCTTCTTAGCAACGTATCTCAAGAATGGAAGAAAAAGTATCCAACGTACTCAGCCCTACTATGAAGCTAATTTAAAGGTTTCATATGAAGGCTATAACCGAACTACAGCCCAAGAATATGGGGAAAGGGGCAAGGGATGGGAGGGGAGGGGGGATATTGGATTGGAGGGAAGGTAATTGGTGGGGCCACACCTATGTTGCATCTTAGAAGGGTACAGGCGAAACTTACTAAATGCAGAATACAAATGTCTTCATACAATAACTAAGAAAGTGCCATGAAGGCTATATTAAACAGCTTGATGAAAACATTTCAGATTGTATATGAAACCAGCACATCGTACCCCTTGATTGCACTAATGTACGCAGCTATGATTTAATAAAAAAAAAAAAAAAGAAAGAAAGAAAATGCCCTTGTAGTAGATGCTAAAGGGCCAAAACTAAAGCAATAACAATAAGAAGAATAAAGATGCAAAGGATATTAAGATGGTGGCTTCTATAACTTGGTGATTGATGGTATTAATAAGGTAGCATTGGTGAATAAAGGACAGCAGCTAGAAAATGAGTCCATAGTTTTTACACCGAGAAACTGGGTGATAGTAGTAGTACTACTCCTAGCAATACTAAGACAATAGATATTCAGAAAAACCTGTTAGGCTCCTGGCCTTTGAAATGGTTCTAAATAATCCCTAACTCCTGGTATTCTCACTCTAGGGTACCCGCTTCCTTAGGTACAAGTTGGTCAACAGTCTACCCTTTAATAACACTGCAGAAGTGAGTTATAGTCCTGAGGAGATGAGCTCTCATCATAAGAAAAGTCAGCTGCCATGTTGTTAGGACAATTAGATGCCCTACACACCAGACAGACCCCACAGCTGAGGAACTGAGATCTCCAACCAACTGGCAGCAAAGAACAAGGTCTGACAACCTCCCAAGACAGACTAGAAGCAGCTCTTCCAGCCCCAGTCAAGTCTTTCAGACAACTCCACTGCAACCATGGTGTTGAGTCACGCTGCAGCTACGCTCCGCCAAAATTCCTGGCTCTCAGCAACTATGAAATAATAAATGTTTAAGATGGTATCGGGGGGGATAATTTATTACACAGCATTACATAACTTCATTCGTCCCTCAGTATCCATTGGGGGTTTGGTTCTGGGACCCCATACTGATACCAAAATCCATAGATGCTCAAATTTCTCATGTAAAAAGACAGTATTTGTCTATACCCTATACACATCCTTCTGTATACTTTAAATCATCTCTGGATATTCATAATACCTACTACCATGCCTACACTTCACTTCCTTCACATGGATTCAGTGTAGTATTTGGCACCTGGAAAATTCAAGTTTTGGTTTTCGATTTTTGTGGAAATTTTTTTAATGTTTTTGATCTTCATTTCACTGACTCCCACAGATATACAGACCTAACTGAATACAACCAGTTTTGATTAATTTACTGTTCTAAAGAGTTAAATAGTCCTCAAAGGCAAGAATCAGGTGTTAATACTTAAGGCTGAAACATTATGTTCAGTAAGCATGGATTGCAAGATGGAGAGCTAGAAAGGAAACTGAGAACGCTGGCAAAGTCGTTTGGACGCTGCTTGTGGGGACCTCTAACCAGTCATATTAGGGTAAAGATTTGTTTGAAAAGGAATGTGGTGAATGACTTCTGTGCTCTCTCTACTTTATGGGCTTGTTATGGCATGTAAGTGTACTTTAATAATATTCTGTGCTCTAGAAGCCCATAAATTCCCCCAAATACTCCCAATCGTAGAGTTCTAAACCTACAACTTATTTTCTTTATAGAACAAACTTTGGGAAAGTGTAGACTTCAAATTCACCTACAAAAAAGTTTAGCAAGCTATTTTTCTCCAAATTCATTTCACTATCTTGGTAATTTGTAGCTAGCAATTTGGTACCAACTTTACTATTTACTTTGAACTATTGTTGACCTTGACCTTGAGCCTGGAGTTGGTGAAATTCAAATTTTTACAGGACATTTTAACATAACATAATAACAATAATCTGTTGAAATAGTCAATCTAAGAAAATTCTATTTTGTAAGCTCCACGTGAAACTCTCCTTTATTGTTTTGTAAACAACTGATTGACCCTATTATTGCTTGAACACATTAGAACCTAGGAAACGCACAGCATGTAGTGAAAGGGTCAATAACTGCAGGTACCAAAAATGATACCTGAAGTAATCCCATAAACACACATACACACCCCTCAGATTTTATAAAATCAACTCATATACACTTCAACATGTGAGCTCAATAAAAAATTGAGAATTTGTGTGTCTCTGGAAATACACTGTATGCTTGATGAGAATGAAACAGTACTTTCCATAGTTTTTGTTAAAAGTAATAAAGGAAAATCCCACATTCTTGTCCATGTAAGCAAAGTTCATATGAAACATTTATAACTCTAGATAGAACCACAAAAGCTGGAAAAGAGGCAAGAGGGCTAAGGAGTTAATCCATCTGTTGCTCATCTGACCTTGCAACTCTTTCTCATTTATTACAGAGTCTAGTTCCGTTTGACATCTCTTCAGCCACCCACCTCTCATGGATTTTACTTCAGAGACTCCTAATTAGGTATAGCAAATAAGAGTTTCCCTCTCAGAAGGTGACTGGTTTTCTCTTACTTTAATATCATTTCATAATTCACTTCGATATTCCTTGTACTGCTCTCATAATTTGCAACTTTCAAACACAAGAAGATAGCCTAGTCATGTAGATTTCATTTAACTAAATCATATTTAGATCATTTTACCTCTTGCAAAAAGAAATGGCAAGAACATCTTTGACCTTATTCCTTAACTGTAATTAAGATATCATCTCCAATATTTTACTATAGAAAATGTAATAAATAAAATATGAATTGATACAACAAATTCATTCATGCTCAAAAGCAAATAACAGGGTATTTTTCGTCCTTCTGTTGCAGTCAAATAGAAGACCTCCTTACTGTGTGACCTTTAGAAAAACATTTAACTTTTCTGTGCCTTAGTTTCCTAATCTAGAATAGAATAATAGTTCCCACCTTTAGGATTAATTGGGATTAATTTAGGATTAACTGAGATTATGTGATTCTCTTTGAAAACATAGGTGGTATTATTGATATTATGTCCCAGGCATGAATAGAATCCTTTTTCAAAAAGACTTCATATTTCTTATTTCATTTGTACCTCATCACTGAAAATAAACATTATAAAAAGATTTTGTTGAATTGCTTTTAGATTTTTAAGTTGTAATATCCTAGATGCAACAGGCAACATCATGAGATGCTGTATGTAGACACACACATGTATGAATATGTATATTTGGATATCCACATTTACATATATGTAAAACACCAACAACGGTATGTGGTAAAGAAGGCAGAGATATTTATATTGAGGCAGATTACCTGTATGTTCATATAGTTTGTTGTTCTGGACTGAAGAAAACGTGGTTATTGATGCCTAACCATGGCTAAGAAAAAAATATGCCACATCTTAGCACCTATGAGCTGCCCTCCATTGCTAGAGCAGCTATTGCTAACAGTTTATCCTGCCTCTTCTCTTTACAGGTTCACTTCCCACTTCTCTGAAAGAAAGGTTGGACAAAATTGATGCAAGCACAACAGTGAACTCGAGCAGCTCAGATTTTGACATCCCTTCAATTTGTCTTCAAATCCAAATTTTGCCACTTTTTAGCTGTGAAACCATGGCTAAGTTACCTTCTCTGAGCTCAGTTTACCATTGAGCAAAATGAGAATATTCAGAGTCCCTGTTGTAATGAGGATTGAATGAGGATGTAAGGCACAATGCCTAGCACATAGAAAGCACTTAAAATGTTGATAGTCTTGTCTGAGACAGGATATAAGCTCTTCTTGCTGCAGTGAATAACAAAGGACCAAATATAACAAACACTTGAACAGAACAGAATTTTGTTTCTCCTCCTCAGAACTGATTTGGCAGCTCTATGGCATCCGGGACTTGGGCTCCTTTTATACTGTTTCTTTGGCAGCTAGCTGTTTCCACCTCTGAGCCTAAGATGGCTGCTGCTCCAGCTTCTGCCATCTTATCCACACTTCAGCAACAGAGAGGTAGAAAAAGGGAGGGTCATT
This sequence comes from Perodicticus potto, assembly GCA_963574655.1. Taxonomy (NCBI): domain Eukaryota; kingdom Metazoa; phylum Chordata; class Mammalia; order Primates; family Lorisidae; genus Perodicticus; species Perodicticus potto. The sequence goes on along the minus strand of CAUYRH010129751.1, from coordinate 5,955 downwards.
ATATTCATTTATTTTGCTGGCTTTGTGTGACAAATCAAAAACTTAGTGACATAAAACAATTAATCATCACTCATGTGAAACAGTTGGACAGGGCTCTACCAGATGGCTTATCTCTGCTCCACAATGGCAAGGGTCTCACCTGGGAAGACCTGAAGTTTGGAAGCAAATCAATAGCTGAGGGCCAAAGCCATCTCTGGGTCTCCAGCTCACATATCTTACTATTGGTGCTAGTCACCAACTTGGGCCTCAGCTGGGGTTGTTAGCCATTGCATTCACATGGGGCCTCACTTTGTGGCTTCTGAGCTGAATGATGGCTGAGTTCTAAGAGAGAGCCACCCAAAGAGAGACAAGTGAAGCTTCATCACCTTTTTATAACATGCCCTCAAAAGTCAATTAGCATCACTCCTGCTGCTCCTGAACCTGCTCAAATTCAAGAGAAGATTCAAAAACCCCACTTTTCAATGAGTGGAGTATCAAAGTCCCAGTCTAAAATGATCATATGGGATGAAAGATTGTAAAGGTCATTTCTGGAAAATATAAAAAATCTGAGAAAATTTTGGCTGTGACTGATATGGCAACTCCATGGCTATAGACATTTGTTCATTAATGCTTTCAACAGATATTTTTTGAGTGTTGTGATTTGCTAAGCACTATTCAAGAGTCTAGGGATACAATGGTAAGCAAAACCAAGTCCCTGCCCTCATTATAATCGCATTCACAGTGGGCGAGACAGACTATAAACAAATGTTTAATACCCCATTGGGGGATGATGAATTCTGTGAAGAATTTAAAGCAGAGTAAGGGTAAAGAAAAGGACAGAGTCTAATGTTATTTAGATAACATTTGATTAAAAAGTCTTTTCTTGGGGGTGAGGGAAGGGGAGAGCAGAGAAAGAATGAGGCAGGGTTGGGGAAAGGAAGAGCAGAGAGAGGGAAGGAGCGAGGGGGTGGGGTCTTGGTGTGTGCCACACCTTTTGGGAGCAAAACACGATTGTAAGAGGAACTTTACCCAACAAATGCAATCAGTGTAACATGGTTTCTTGTACCCTCAATGAATCCCCAATAATAAAAAAAAAAAAAGAAAAAAAAAGTCTTTTCTGAGGAGGTGGTTAGATAGGGCTGAGAGAAGGGCGTGCCAGACAGAGGGAACTGCCAAGTAAAGATTTAAGGTGGAATAGACTTGACTTTTTCACTATATAGCAATAAACACATGTGACTGTAGCATAAAGACGCAATAGTCATATCCCACCAATTCCAAGAAAATGAGTCTGGATTTTATTCAAGGTATTTTTAAAGCAATGAGAGTGATAAAGCATATGTAAAGCTCATTCTGGCCACTACGTGGAAAAGAGATTGTATAAGAGGCTAAGAGTGAAAGCAGTCCAGACAAAAGATAACATGAATAGGAGAATAACCCTGGAAATGGAGAAAAGTAGCCAGATTTGAAAACTGGCTGGAGGGTGGGATTAACCGGACCTGTAAATGGATTGGTTGTGGAGTGTGAAAGAAAGAGGGCCATAGAGAATGTCTATTTGGTTTGAGGATCTGATTTGCTGCTGGAGGCAGTATAGTGCAGTGGTTCATAGCCCCTGACATTGACTCGGGCCAAAGCATGAAGACTGAGACACCCAGAAGTGACCTTGAGCTCCTCACATCCCCACAGACCAATAACAGAGCTTGTCCCACACACTGAAGTTTAGCTAGCAGGGAAAGATTAAGCTTCCCAGATGAGATTGAGAGGGAAGCGGGGCGGGGGGTGGGGGGAGCAGGAGTGTTGGAAAGTTATTTTTGCAGTAGCAGTGGCACAAAGGAATCAGGCACTCCAGAGCCAAGCACAATGGAACTCTAAGGAAATCAGGCCTGGTAATTCTCTCAGTATGGTAGCTTTTGCTTCATTTATGCCACACACTCAGTGGGCCCTCCCTAGACACCATTGACCACAAAAATGATGCTGTTGACTGGGTAGCACTGTCTGTCTTCACTTGGCCAATTATTTATGATCCTTCAGCTGGTTTCCTACCCTTGTAATAGTCTTCAATTTTACTGCAAACATAATTAGCACAGACACAGGCAAATGCTTTACCACCACAAAAATAGATCTTACCTATCACCGGATGCTTTTCTGCACAAAATTCATTACTAACATACCCACTAACAAAGGCAGCAGAAAAGTGGGGAACCCTGCCTGGAGATGAAAACAGTTGTAGGAAAAGTCACTAGACTGGCCACCATCCTACCAGTGTAGGATGGCATCTACACCTTCATCCTTCTCCACCATTTCATTATAAACCTCTCATATAAATGTGTGTGTGGACACATCTATTATATATTTTTTTAACGTCAAAAACCAAATCTCAAATGATTCATAAGGGCAGTCTTACTATTTTTGCTCTCTCTCTTCCCACTCCTTATGTATCACATTCAAGTCAAATTGAGTACAAAAAAAAAGGTTTGAAATTACATCATGTTCCAAAGTCATATAACTGAACATTCCTACTTTAAAATGTTTAATTTTCCCTATCCCTTATTATTTATTTCTTCAATATAATTATGCAACATTTCTTCCTCCTATCAAAAGATTTTGCAACTTAGACCCTGCACATATTACTATTCCTCACCACTTCCCCCACCTGTTGGGGCAAAGATCCATGGCAAGGGCAAACCCGAAGTGCATATTAAGGACCGTCTGACTTACCTTTGTATTGTACTGCACCCACCCATCGCAACTCCAAACCCCTAAATTCAGACATAAACAGGGAAAGCAATCTCCTGATAATAATTTTAGAACACATTTAGAGTAAGACAAGAACTGCAAATTCTCATAGATCCTCATATCCAAGGCCAAGTAGAAGAACATTTTGCATGACCCAAACACCCTTTATTGGCATAGCTAATTAATGTTTTATTTATATTTCTCAGAGACATTTAAAATCTCACAAACACAACTTTATAAAATCATCCTAGGTATGACAGATAATCTCAAGTCTTTCTTCTAGATATGATGGTCCAAGTAAGCCTTTTTTTCTAGGGCTTCACCAGCCCTCATTCAACTGTTTCTGGTCTTATTTTTAAGTCATCTTATCTTACTAAAACTATATATTTGTGAGTAAATAAACAACTTGCTGGTTCTCTAATCTTAGAAACTGAAGACTTGCTTATTAACAAATTGAGACTCTAGTCCTCACCCTCTTCTTAACTTTTCTGCTACCTAACAAGTAATTCTGATCACCCTACGCCTCACTTTACTTATCAATTGTGTGTCAAAATAACAGTAAACTGAACAAGGAAACATACAACATCAGACAACACTTTCTACAGACTGATTATTGTGGTTTGAAAATATGTTCTCTGATTTTTTTTTTACATTGCTCCTTTGAATAGAGGGGGAATTAGGGACTTTGTTCTAACGGATAAAATATGCAAAAGTGTCTATGTGTGACTTTCATGATCTGGTCACAAAATTCATTGCCAATTCCACTTTGCTCTCCCTTGGAACACTTCCTCTGGGGTGTGGGAGAACAGAATAGGTTTCCCTAAAACATGAAGGATTATTGAGCTGAAGACAATTAAGAAGAAGCAAATGCAAGTGATCTCCCTGCTCTCCCTCTATTTGTCTATAAGCGGATACAGATTTACCTAGATTTCTCCCCCTGGTTCTCTACCAGGGAGAACAAAGGTTAACTACTGAAGACAGCTTTAGACCCTTAGTAGCCTTGAGACAAAACCAGAGGAATTTATATTAACAAGCTTTACTGGGTGGCACCTATGGCTCAGTAAGTATGGCAGCAGCCCCATATACCAAGGGTAGAACCCAACCCCAGCCAAACTACAACAAAGAAAATAACCGGGCATTGTGGTGGGGGCCCACAGTCCCAGCTTCTTGGGAGGCTGAAGCAAGGGAATCACCTAAGCTGGAGGTTGCTGTGAGCTGGGATGCCATGGCACTCTACCAAGCGTGACAAAGTGAGACTCTTTCTCTAAAAAAAAAAAACAAGTTTTACTATCTAACCTTTATCTGCCACTTGTTTGCCTTCCCCCAAGTTGCTGCCTATAAGACTCAAAGTCTTTCTCCTTTGCCTTGTCACTTCTAAAAATGTTTACTGTTCTTTGTTGAAGACCCTATCTGAGCTGTAATTCAAAGCCACTCACTTTGAGAACTACTCATTTTCTGGGTGCTTCCTATGTGAAAAGCATAGGAAATGTGAAATACACATGCTAATAAACTTCTGTTTGTTTTTCTCTTGATCTTAACAGAGGTCTGTTCCAGTTATGAACTGATGGGTGTTATTATGTTTGCCGTACAGGGTGAACCAGGTGTCATGAGAGGAATACACTCAAGCAGCTCTTTAGAGAGGTCCACATGATGAGAAACTGAGGCCTCCTGCCAACAACCAGGCAAACAAACTATCTTAGGAGTAGTTCTTCCAGCTCTAGTCAAGATTATAGATGAGTGTGTCTCTGACCAAGTTCTTGACATCATGAGAGACCCTGAGCCAGATCTACTCAGGTGAGCTACTTCCTAATCTCGTACCCACAGAAACTGAGATAATAAATGTTTGCTGTTCTATTTGGGGAGATACTTCATTATGTAACAATGGGTAGCTAATTCACTGATTATTTCATAGATGCACTACCTTTTCTCCAGTTGATCTTACATTGGTGACTTTAACTTACACTTTTGTAGGCCCCTCTAATCATGGCAGTTGATTATTGCACAGAATACCCATGCAACACCTAATTGACTCAAAAATATATCACAGTCTATGTATTTTCTTTTTCTTTTGGAAACAGAATCTCACTGTCACTCAGGCTAGAGTACAATGGCCTCATAATACCTCACAGCACCCTCAAACTCCCAGGTTCAAGGGATCCTCCTGCCTCAGCCTCCTTAATAGCTGAGACTACAGGTACACGCCACCATCCCCAGCTAATTTTTCTATTTTGGGTATAGATGGAGGAGTCTCACTCTTGCTCGAGCTGGTCTTGAGCTCTCAAGCAATTCTCTAGCCTCGGCCTCAAATCACTAGAATTACAGGCATGAGCTACCGCACCTGGCTGTGTATTTTTTAAATAAGAAAAATGTTTCTTAAGGTGTCATATCTCTGGTAGAAGATAACTGTGTTAATATTTATTGATTACCCATATGTGTGAGGCAATTGTCATAGATATTCACATACTAGATAATATATAATTATATATTAGAAATCACATAATATTTATGTATTATATAACATATAATTATATTAACTGTGTTGTATTATAAAAAAAAATTTTTTTTGAGACAGTCTCACTTGGTCACCCTTGGTAGAGTGCTATGGCATCACAGCTCACAGTAACCTCAAACTCTCGGGCTTAAGGGATTCTCTTGCATCAGCATCCCAAGTAGCCGGGACTACAGGTGGCCACCACAATGCCCAGCTATTTTTTTTTTTTAGAGACAAAATCTCCCTCTGCCTCAGGCTGGTCTCGCACCTGTGCACTCAGGCAATCCACCCTCCTCGGCTTCCCAAGTGCTGGGATTACAGGCGTGAGCCACCATGCCCAGCCTATAAAATTCTTTCATTTCACCCTTATCATAACTTTTATTGTTGATATCATTGTCATTTTATAGAGTAAAAAAGTAAATCTCAGAGAAGATGAGCAATTCATTAATAAACAGCAAAGTTAGAACTCAAAATCATGTCTTGAAAAACTAAATTTTATACTCTGTCTATAACCACAAAAGATTCATTTTTTAAAAAATTTCCATCTAGAGAGGGAGGAGCCAAGATGGCGGCCGAGTAACAGCTTCCTTGCAACTGGGCATGGGGAGACTGGGGAGAGAAGAATTCAGGCATCTCTGGCTGGTGAGATCTGCCCAGAAACATCCCTTTGGGGACACAGGGAGACAGCGTGAGACTTCTGGACCCCTGAGGAAGGCAAAAGCAGTGGAGATCTGGCAAGTGCTTGCGTGTGT
>CAUYRH010129750.1:0-41904 GCA_963574655.1 Perodicticus potto | reverse complement strand
TGCCCTCCCTCCACCCATCCTCCCCCCTCCCCTCCCCTCCCTTTCCCTTTTCCCTGTATTCTTGTGCTATAATTGGGTTTTAACCTTCATATGAAAGCTATAAATTAGCTCTATATTAGGGCTGAGTACATTGGATACTTTTTCTTCCATTCTTGAGATACATAGCGAAATATTCTTATAGACAAATTTTAAACTTTGTTCAATAGGCATCTTGTTAGCAGTAATATTGACATTAATATTTAGGAACAATTTTATCTATGTTGTGGGATAAAATAAATAATATTTTTGTTAACGGTTTTAGGAACTGAGACTTAATGTCTGGGAGAAGAGATATAAACAGTCAATAAAATAAGTAAAACATTATAAAGTTAAATTTTCAAATTTAATTTTATAATGTTTTACTTATTCATAATTTTGGTTAGTTTTAATCAGGATCTACACAAGGCCTGCATATTGCTTCATAATAAAAATTCATAATTTTTTTTCTTTTTAAAAATACCTGTTGCTGGCTGGATGAGGTTGCTCTGGCCTATAATCCTAGGCACTCAGGGAGGCTAACACAGGAGGATCACTAGAGCTCAGGAGTTTGAAACCAGACTGAGGAAGGGTGAAACCTTGTCTCTACTAAAAATGGAAAAACTAGCCAGGCATCTCATGGTAGATGCCTGTAGTCCCAGATAGTCAGGAAGCTAAGGCAGGAGGATTGCTTGAACCTAGGAGTTAGAGGTTGCTGTAAGCTAGGCTGATGCAATACAGTCTAGGCTGGGCAATTCGGTGAGACTCTGTCTCGGAAAAAAAAAAAAAAAGCCTATTTCCTACTCTGTCCATAAAATGAACTAGAAGCAATGATATCTCCCAATATCTGGATTATCATCACTTAAATATTATACCCACTAATAGGAATAATAACTTTTTAGAGGAATGATTTGTTAAAGGTCTAGGATAGAAACTGCACAAGATACCTAAGTCTAATAATGTCATGTCCAAAAGACACAGGAGTCAGTGTGAAAAGGCCCCCATTGGCTGAAGATAGTCCAGATAATTTAAGCATTAGAAAAAAATCATGATGGCAATTCCCTGAAAGGTATTAAATATCAAAATTCATGAGTTCATTTTAAAGAGAGTGAAAAGAAAACAGAAACATATTGGTAATTTTGGGGAGAGATCTAGGGCACAAAATCTTAACTCAAAAAAATTATTAAAGAGAAACAACCAAGATTTATGATCCACTTCCTACACAAACTGCATTTTAGCTCCATAGAAGTATTCCAGCTAGTAAATACAGAAAATCAGCCAGGTAGTTTTGCTCATGCCTATGATTGTTGTACTCTTGGGAGGCTGAGGCAAGAGGATTGCTTGACCTCGGAAGTTCAAGACCAGCCTGAGCAAGTGTGAGACTCTTTTTCTACTAAAAATATATAAATAATAGCTAAGCATTATAGCTCACACTTGTAGTCACAGCTACTTGGAAGACTGAAGCAAGAAGATCGCTTGAGCCCAGGAATTTGAGCTTGTTGTGAGCTGGGCTGATTCCATGGCACTCTAGCTTGGAGCAACAGAGTGAGAGTCTGTTAAGAAAGAAAGAAAGGAAGGGAGGGAGGGACAGAGATGGGGGAGGATGGAAAATTGACAGAACTAGAAAAATAACCCTGTTGAAGTCCCAAATAAAAGAATTAATTCAAGCAAAAATTATCAATGATAAAAGCTTTAGGCAAAAGATTAAGGAGAGGAATCAAGGTATGGTGACCTAAAACCACAAATCAATTTTAGATCAGTCTTAGCATCACTTAGAGAGAGACAGCTGGTCATCATGTGCTTCCTGATGTGACGCAAGCGGAGAGACACAACACCTAGCACTTATACTTGCTTTTCTAAAAATGCTTTTTTTGCTTTTTTTTTTTTTTTTTGGTGGTTTTTGGCCCAGGCTGGGTTTGAACCCACCACCTCCGGCATATGGGGCCGGTGCCCTACTCCTCTGAGCCACAGGCACCACCCGCTTTTCTAAAAATGAACTTGAATTTGTTAAAACCTTGGTACACATTCTTTCTACCTTGTACGAAACATGGGGAATGACAGAACAAGTTAAATGATAACATAAGTAATAAATAGATGACTCCTGAATGTGAGTATAGTTGTTCAGCAACAAATCAATGGTCTGTGGAAACTGTGGGAAAGGCTATCAAAGTGTTCTCCATTTAAAAACTTAAGATATTTAACAAGCGTAAGCAATATGCAGATCTTGTTTAGATCCTGATTAAAACTAACCAACTGATCATACATTTCAGGGATGCTGTTAAGTTATTAATTTGCCTTTGGTAAAGAGGATCTACACTCCACCTCATTTTATGACAGATATTTTCTTGACACTCAGGAGTGAACATCATTCTGAAAATAATAAACTGTTAGAAGCATTTTTATTAAGATCAGGAACAAGATAAATATATTGACTATCAGTGCTTTTATTCAACATCCTGTCACACAATTTAGTCAATGTAGTAAGACAAAGGAGAAATGGTATAAGATCTGGGGTAGAGGAAGATGAAAAGCTGTCATTATTTGCAAGCTACTTAAATTGCTACATAGAAAACCTGAAATAATCTATGGATATAAGAATCAGAGTTTAGCAAGGAGTCTGAATACAAGATTAATATACAAAATTAAGTTGCACTTATACATAGCACCAACATAGAGAAAAACACATTTTGTGTAATATTAACCAAAACACAAGGCACAAAAGAACAAATTTAACTAAAGATGTGCAAGATCTTTATAGGGCAAAATTTAAAACTTTATGGAAATGTGGCTCAAGCGGCTAAGGCACCAGCCACATACAACTGAGCTGGTGAGTTCGAATCCAGCCCGGGCCCACCAAACAACAATGACAGCTGCAACCAAAAAATAAATAAATAAATAAAACTTTATGGAAAGATCTTCAAAAACTGAGATACACTGTACTAACAAAAGTATTAAGAGGATTGTTTGAGGAACTTGAAGAATTCTGAATTTTACATTTTTTAAAAGTCATTCCTGAAAAATTATGAGGTAGGAAGGCTTGTCTTACCAGATATCAAAACAATTTACTATTAAAAAAAAAAAACCACACTACACATAAGTGCAGCAGAATAGTAAGTACCACAGGGCTAGATAAATTAATCAATGGGACAGAACAAAGAGACCACAAAGAGCGGCTAACATGCATGGATAGAATTTTGATCTGTGACAGGGGTGTCATGACAGGTCTTCTTGACACAAAAAGAGAAACGTTTTGAGCCATATTTTATAGACTTTACATAATAGAAGACAAAAATCAATTCTGTAAGGTTTTAAGAACTTAATGTGAAAGGCGACACAGCAACATTTTAGAATAAATATAGAATATCTTTAGGATTTCAGTATGCAGAAGAATTTCTTATAAAAAGATGTAAAATAGCTCACACCATAAAAGAAAAGATACATAAATTCAACCACATAAAAATTAAGAATTTCTGCTCACCAGAGGACATCATAAATAAGTTCAAAGAAAAGCCACAAATGGGAGAAAACATTTACAGCACCCATAAAGACAAATAACTAGTATTTTTTTAAGCTGCAAATTAAAGGCTATTATAATTCAAATTGTTTTTTTACCCACAAAAAGAAATAAACAGGCATTTCCCATAAGTAAGGCCATTTATGCTTAAATGGCCTACAAATAGATTTTTAACATGCCCTAATGTAAGTAAATGATAGAATAAAAATGAGAACCACAGAGTTATCAGTTTACACTTTTTGAACACACAAAAACATCTGGCAGCTTTCACGTTTACTAGAAGGAAGAACCACAAAAATTCTTACACCCATACAACAACATGAATAAATCTTAGAAAGATAATATTGAGTAGAAAACACACTTTGCAAAGATTACATTCAATATGATGTCATTTTGTATAATGTGCAAAAGAAAAAAACAAACCCTACCCAATGCTGAGCAACATATTGCTTAAGAATACATGGTTTTCACATTTAAAAAGAAAAAGGAAAGAGATGAAAAATAAAACATTCAAAGAAGTGGCTACCATCAGCAAAGTGGCAGAGAATGGGATGAAAAAGTGAACACAAGGAACCTCAATAGGATTGGTAAACTTTTCTCTTAAGCAGGGAGTAAACTTATGAACGTTCACTTTATTATTAGGCTTTAAGAGTGTACATTTTGGTGCATATTTGAACACCTTTTAAAGCGTTTTTAGAGTGCCATCTGCTCATACTAGCTACCTGCAAATATATACTGCCAAATTGAGCAAAATTTATAACATGGGATAACCTTTGTGAATGATGAGCATTCACAAACAGGTCACAAATGTAAATTTGAGGGTTTCTTCGACCAATGTAAACACTAAAGGAATCTGAAAGGAAGTCTACACTTAGTACAGATAATACTAATCCATCAGTAAGCACCCACTGCTTCGGTCTATAGATACATACATAAATATATATGCATATACTGTGTGTGTGTGTGTGTGTGTGTGTGTGTGTGTGTGAATTTGGCAGGTAAATCAAGGTTGAGGGATTTGAGTTCTTGGAGAAATTAAATAAATTCTTTAATTGCTTGTGGAATAAGAAGGATCCTTTTTTTAGAACTAAAATTGGCCTGATATTTGGAAAGCCACGCCAATTGCTAAAGCATTTGGTTTTAAACCATGCCTCAAACACTGAAAAATGGAAGGAAGCCTGAAGCAATGGAAGTTCTCACTTGTGGGTTAAGACAAGTACCAGTGCTCTCCACACATGTCTTAGTAATTAGTGCTTGGCATGACTCCATTCAAGTCTGTTGCTTCCCATCCGCGATGGTTTTTGTTAGTCAATCTCTAACTCCTTATTATAAAGATGACTATTCAACTAAGTGTTATTTTGAGGTATTGACTACTGAATCAAGTACCAGTGTTACAAATGGAGAACTTCTAGATCCTTGGCTTTTGTGAAGACAGGAGCTAGAGAGGTATGTGAAAGAGGAGATGGTCGTACTGTTGGTGAACAAATACAACAGGGTCTTATCATTCATACATTTAACTGGAAAAATCCTTTTGTAGGTTATACGCAGGGCCCCTCAAAACTTCCTTCATATGCACATTTTCATACCTCCCTTGAGCAATAAATATTTAAACCTATCACATCACGGCACTGCCTGCTAGTTCCATTTTGGCAATCACCATCTTTGTACAGCAACTGTGCAATTGCATGAATACTTTGTTACATTTTGTCCTTATTGATTTATAAGGTTAAGTATAAAAATGTAAAAACCAAAGTGCAAATACTAGTTCAGATGTAAAACTAGGTGGGAAGCACAATTCTTATAACCCTAACATAATTGGTACAAAGTTGGAAATAATGAGGTGTGCTGGAAACAGTCATCTTTAGGCTTAGTGGGAAGCTCATTGGACCAACGCCGCTTGCCAGCATCTTCAACTGTGAAGGCAAATAAGAAAACTGAAGAACATACATGAAATTCTGGCACTGAATAATGAAAGATAATGTCTACAAAGTGTGATGAAATCAGAGATTTATATATTATAGCTGTTATATAAAATAGTGGCAGCAGTAGTGGTTGTTAACAGTACCTATCCCTAATATATGCTAGATTCTAGGGTAAATCTTTTATTTATTTTCCTGGCTGAGTCCTCTTAGATTTCTACTCTTCTGCTTAACCTCTTAGTGCTGGAGCTCAGACATCAGCCCTTTGCTCCCTATGCCTCTTTCCTATGTAACATCCATTCCTGAGGCTTTAAATATTTTCCCACAGATGTTTACCATCTAGTAGACACTTCACCCTTAGGGCTAAAACAGAACTCTTAATTTCTATATACTATATCCACAGAATCCTCTACTACAAAAAGCCTATGTTCTATTTCTTAGTAACTAACATCCACCCAGTTGTTGCTCAAGCCAATATGTCGGAGTCATCACTGATATTCCCTTCTGGTCTTCCCCTGCATTCAATCCATGAGCAACCCTGTAGACCCTTACATTCAGAACATATCCAAATTCATCTTAACTCTATCTCCAGCACAGCCACTGTGGCACAAGGCACCCTCCTCCCTCTCCTGTCTGAAACCATCAGGGTGGCCTTTTAAATGATCTCCCTGTTTCCACTCTTCTTCTTCTTCAGTCTAAAATAAGACTATTATGACTACTACCCAAATTGTCATGGGAAACTATCATGAGTTTCCAGGAACAACGCCAAAATAATTGTAAGGACTTGACCACAAAAGTGAGATGTGAGGTTCTCATGTTCCTCAAAGGTAAGAGGGCACTGGGGTGTCCAGGTATCCCCTTCCCTTTCCTCTCACGTTCAGAGTTCTAGGCTGCTTGACACCTTTTGGGGGTATATTCATTTTTCCCTCTAGATTACTTTTAGTTTTAATTTTTAAGGATTTCACCAAAATAAAAAATATGAAAGTAAATGGGTAGAAGGGGAATCAGAAGGAGGATATTGATAAGCAGAGATATAGTCTTTTCTGAGCCCTGCACCCGAACAAGGGCAGCCATAACCAAGGATGAACTGTCCTCAAAATGGCCAGTGATGAAAGCCAGAAAGGAGTTATATTTTCTCCAGGCTCCAAAGGCAGGACTTGGGTGAGAAATAGTACTAACACACCCTCTCTAAACAAGATAGATCCCTTCGGCTGATGAGCAAGAAAGTTACCTCAAATCACGTCATGCTACCAGCAGAAACATCCCAACCATCTTCCTACCCATGATTCTGGAAGATGGAAGATGTCGTGAATAAAAAAGGTCAGAAATCACTAGCCACAGTCGTCATGGTTAGTAATGGTGAGCATTAAAAGCTCTAGTGGTGGAGCAGAGGGGCCTTCCATATAGGAGAGCTCACGCAGGCCTGCAGAGCCGCTGTAACATGAAAGAACGGGACGCACGTGGTGCCTCAGGACGCATGGAGGCCAAGTTCATGAGGAAGGGGGCCTACAGCAACACCCTCAGAGGAAGGAGGCCTGCCGTGGAGAAGAAGAGTGGCCCACATCAGCTTCTGGCCTGCTCCACCCTCCCCTCCCCACTACTTCCAGCCCTCCCTGGCCAAGCCCCCCACGTTCCCTCACCTTTTCTCCCCCAGAGCTCCTGCCTGGCTGCTCTCTGAGAGAGAATATGAACAGGTATTTTACACTAATAACCTGATAGGGCTGCCGTCTGAAGACAATCTATCCAATTGAAAGGAAACTTCTCTGATTTCTGGCATCAAAGAACCAAAGGAAGGAAATTGCCACTGTGGGAACAGCCCCCCTAAGCCTCTATGAGCACAAGCTTTTCTCCCTCTGCCTCTCATCTGGAGATGATCGGGCAAGGGAAGGAGGAATGGGACTAGAAGCTATCATAAGAACAACTTCAGGAGGAGATCAAGCTATAAAAGTAGTCAAACCAAATGTACCTGGAGATCTTTCTTTTTGATATTATTGAGTTCCTTACATTCATACAGCTACAGTGAATCTGTGATGGTAAAGATAAAAATAGCAGTTACCTTATGAAGGAAGAGCAGGTGGGTATGTAATGAATTGGGGGCATGAAAGATCCTTCTGGGGTTCTGTAGTTGATTTCGATGGTGATTACCCAGGTATGTGCATAGGTATAAACCATCAGCTGTACACTTACAATTTGCACCCTCTCCCATAATTCATTATAAATAAATTTTAAAGTATATTTCAAAAATATTTTAACAAATGTTATTAACAAAGTTCATCATTTTATGTAATAGACTACAAAAAATTGTATACGCTTAAACATGAGGAAATCAAAATCTTGGGCTAACTTACAGAAATTCGCATGTCCTCCTGAAGCTAAATATAACTGTTAGGAAATGGCTAGAAGTGATTCCAAACCTTTAGATGTAAGAATTTTGTTCAAGATGAACGTCATGATGTGAATAAAGGTATGCTATTTTCATTTAATTTTAAGTAGTGCACTTGACGTAGTGCTGAGCAGCTTCCTGTAAAAGTCAGCCAAATGTGTTTAAGAGATAGGTGTGCAGGGGCACAAGGCATCCCTCCAACTGCTCCCCCCTTGGAAAATTCTGCTATTTTCGTAGCCTTCAACATCACTGCCAGGCTCTGCATAAGCAACTTCTAGTGCCTAACAGTGCTTCTCTTCAATGTGGCATCACAATCGCAGCCTCTTAGAAGACATTTTTATCTACAACCAAAGATAGGAATTCAAGTCGAAATTCAGTAGAGTGTGGTGATATCGGATCCCAGAGCTCAGATGAGGTGATAACGAGATGAATAGGTTCTGCCCAGTCTCTGTTCCCACACCCCCCAGACTTCAACAAGTCTGCCCAGCTCACCTTGCACCTGGCTACAGGCAGGAGTCCTTGAGAGCCATTGCACAGTATCTTCCAAATACCCAAGTGTTAAAGAGAAGGAGGAAACAGTAGGTCTTAGAATGGAGAGAATGAGTGTATCATGACCACACCAGCTATTTATTCACTTGGCTCCCATCCTCGGTCACCTCCTAGTCACCTTCTGTCCCATTTTACACCTGGCCCACATGCATCACCTCCACATAGCTCATGGAATGAAGGTGTTTCTATGTTCACATGCTTGACTGCTTGGCAGCTCTCAACCCTTTGTTGAGCCCTCCTGATACTCTTCTCCCTTGGTCTCCACGACCTTGTGCTCTTCTGGTTTTCCTCCCATCTCCTTCGTTTCCTTGGGTGGCTTCTCCTGCTCTGTTTATATCAGTTGCTGTTGCTCTTTGAGGTTCTAGCCAAATACGCTCTTTTCTTCTCAATCTCACTCTGATCCTTGGTAATCTTACCCAATTCCCATGTCTAAGTCTCTGAGATTCTACTTGTTATATAATGAAAGACACATGTGGGTATTTTGACTTAATCTATAATGCTAAACCCCTTGTTTAGGAAAGGAAAACAGAAGTGCAGCAAATTTTAATCCACCCCCTCCCTCATACCTCACCTTGACCTATTGACAGGATAAAGACTAATCATTCTCTTGCTTTAGAAGGTGAACTACAAACTTAGATGTATGAATTCTATCACGGAAGATGACTTGGAGATAGGGAATAGACATGAAAGGGAACAGGGAGGAGAGAGAGGCAGATAAGTGAGAGGTTTGTCCTGAGCAGAAAGATTAAATATGACCAATGAGTACAAGGCACCACAGATGATCAGTTTCAAGGAAAAGACCTCTTTGCCCGCTCAAAACACTGTCCATGGCTTAGCCTTCCCATACCACCTCAGACCTTTTCCAAAGAACTAGTCAAGTTTTATTAGTAAAATAAACAGCATATGAAATGATGCCCGGTAGATTCTATTTTGATACATCAGAATATACTCATCAGTAAAGACTACTGGATATTCTAACCAGTACCCCTCATGACGTAAAGAATCAATTAACCTTCAAGCAGTAAGCATTTTACTTCTTTCTCAGTAATAGGATTAGGTCCACGACCTTTAATATGAAGAAATTACATTTGTCTATCAAGAGTTTAGCAAATTAGAAGGAGAAAAAAAATGGCAGATTATAAGCAGTCTGCCAGCATGATGTTCTCAAGGAAAGAAGTGAAAATTGCAGGCAGCTGCCTACATACACATCTCTCTTCTCTGAAAGAAGGTATCACGGAGAAACAATGCAGAACACTCAGTGTTGAAAAGAAAGGTCACGAGGCAATATATTTAATGAGATCAAAGCACACACAGGGAAGAACAGGAGGATAAAGCCCTGGAGTGCAAACTCACCCTGCTGGTGCAATGCTAGTGGGGAAATGGCTCCCTTCACTGCCACTGACCTGGCTAGACCCGGGACCTGCCTGGAGTCTGTGCAGAGTCACTGCACCAAACAACTGGCACAGTGGGAATCGGGCGGCAGCCAAAGCCACCCAAGTCCTCTGCTGCATGGTGCCAGGTCAGCACCAGGCTGGGGAGGGAGTGGACCTTCCGGAGGCTCCCTGAGCCATACCCTGTGACTAGAAGACAAGCCCCCCTCCCTCACAGCACAGTGGAATCCAAGAATGGGAACTGACTGGAGTTCAGCAGATTCTGACCTAGAAAGCTTTGAGTGTCTCTTTCACCAGGTCCTGGGAGATATGGGGAGAACTCCATGATCCCTGGGCACTGGAATTGACCTCCACCCATGTGACTTGGCATCTGCATGGTCCCCAAGCCTGCAGAATAGCCTGCCACTCGCTCTGCCTTGACTCTGCCCTCCAGTCTCCAGTTGCCTCCTTTGTGCTTGGCCCCAACCCTGCCCTCCAGATCAGATCAGCACCACTGCCTGTACAACCCTGCTTCTGGCTCAGGGGCCTACCTAAAAGCCCTGTTTTGGGCTCCACACCAGTCTCAGCTTAGAGACTCTCATGTGGAGCCTGAAAGTTCACCTCTCTGCCTCCAGAGCTCTCACCAGACCTCAGACACTATCCCTAAGACTCCAGTGCTGCACCTGGGCCCCAAGACCACATCCCAGAGCCTCTACCCTGCCATAAGGACTGGAGGAACTGCTCCAAACTCCATTGCCCTGCCACAAACCCCCTACCCCCAGCCTGAAGCTGCCAATGCACCACAACCTGATTTGAGCAAATGCCCACAGCCCAGGAACCCATGACCACGGCCTAGATAGTCTCACCCAGCTGCTACTGTTGCTTCTGTGGGGAGACCTTGGGTAGAGCAATCCCTTTAATACCAGCCTCGGTGAAGAGGGTTTCACCCACTTCTCAACTCGAACGTCCAACAACTATTTGTTGAACGGCTCAACACCCAGCATAAACAGCATTCAGCACAGGCTTGAACAGAAGCTTTCACAGGCAAACAGAACAGATCAGAACAGCTACAGATGGGCTTCCAAGGCACATCTTGCTCCTCTGCCACATCACATGCCAGAGTAGGGAGGGAAAGTGCCATCTTGGGACATCCCCTTCTTCTAATCAAGCAGGATCATTCCAAGCAAATAGCAGGTGTCCTGCAAAACTATTAGCCCCAAGTTGAGAAAAGAAGTTTCAAATGAAAAGGAACCAGCAAAAGAACGCTGGCAACATGAAAACTCAAAACAGATCGACACTTCCAAGGGATCACAATGGAACTACTGTAGAGAACTCCAACTACAAGGAAATTGTTGAAATGATGGAAATGGAATGCAGAATATGAATGGCAAATGTGATGGACGGAATTGAAGAGAAAGGTGAAAGTCAACAAAAAGATGTCCCCGAGAAATATTTCAAGAAATAAATGAAAAAGTCAGTAAAGAACTAGATGACATAGGAAAGGACATATCTATATAACAGAACTTAAAGAAATGAGTCATTTAGAGAATTTTAAAACACAGCAGAAAACTTCAGCAACAGATCAAACCAAGGAGAAGGAGGTATCTCAGAGCTTGAAGATGAGGCTCTCAAGCTAATCTAGTCACTTTAAGAGGCAGGGAAGAGAACAAAAAGGGCAGAATAATCACTTAGAACAGGGGTTTTCAACCTGTGGGTCGCACCCCCTTTGTAACAATGAAAATACATCCTGCATATGAGATATTTACATTACGATTCATAACAGTAGCAAAATTACAGTTATGAAGTAGCAATGAAAATAATTTTACGGTTGGGGGTCCCCACAACATGAGGAGCTGTATGAAAGGGTCGCGGTATTAGGTGGCATTAGAAGGTTGAGAACCACTGACTTAGAAAGATAGGGGACAAATGAGCATATGAATTACAGGTATCCCTGAGGGTGAATAAGACAGAACTAAAAGCATAGAAAGGTAGTTCAATAGAATAGGAGACTACAGTTTGAAGGCAACTGTATCGTCCTCCTCACGCTCTTGAACCAGAAAAGTGTGCATCAGTTAAGAAATAAAATAAAATCTGAAGGTTCATCCTTCACATTTGTTCCAGCACTCTGACCTTCCCACACCAGGGCCTCCCATAGTCGCCGCTAGCAGGCTTGGAAGGACCTCTCACATCCTCAGAGCTGATGCTCCCTTCAGTGCCATGGTTATTCCACTGCCTCCCCCAACTGGGCTCCAGTGAATAACCATGAAAAGTGGCAAGACCAGGAACTGACAGAGTTCACAACCACCAAAGCCGACATTCAGGTTAGAGTGTTTATAAAATAAACACAAGTTTTCGTGCTGATGGCAAACAACAGCAGGAGTAACTCTTCACCAAAACATCCACCAGGGAGAGGCCAAATCTAAGTTTCAGAAGAACGTGTGGACTATGAGACCATATTGTACACGTGAGAAAAAGAGGCCTTCTGTGTACCAGCTCCTAGGTTTTTCATTTATTCACTGCCTGAGACCTATTAGCTCTAAAGCCTTCCAACTTTGAACCAAAATTTTTACCCATCCAAAATATTTTTAAAATAGCCATAACAAGGGAATTTTTAACCATTTAGAGCCTTCTTTGCAGACCCTGATGAAAGTTCACCCGACAGCTATTACCCATTGGTAACATAGAGCCCGGTACAGAAAGTCTCCTGGCCACTGCTGCCCAGGAAAGCCCTCGGATCCAGACACTGTCAATGGCGCTGCAAAGTACCCTCACTGGGTGAGCCCCTCGGGGCCCCTCCCCAGGGAGTTCACCTGCCCCCTCACCACGGAGGATGATCATAGGCTGTGAGAGACCTTTCCTCTCAATAAAGCCAGTTGTGTGCTGCTGCCCCTTACCTTTTTCATGTCTTTTTCCTAGATCAGCCCCCAAATCCCTCAACATTACCATTATCTCATCTCATGATTTAATTAAGTCACGTAGCCAGGTGCCCACTGAGCTTTTCATATTTGGAAGGCAGCACGTTATGTAAGGTACGACGTGAGGTTCCTGTCATCAAATTTTACACTCTCTAATTGAGGGGATCAAAAACTCACCCACAACAAGAAGACATCAGAGACCCCGAAGGCCAACAGTAAAACTTCAGTTCCAACATTCATTAGCAAGATGAAATCCCTTTACTCGCCAAACTCCTTGCTCCTCTTCTGAAAAATGGGAGTAGCATTACAAGCATAAGGCTCTTGGCAGGATGGAAGGAGCTAACATGTGCCTATGTACAAGCTTTTACGCATTTTGTAAATAATCTCTCCCTCCCTAAACATAGTATCCAACAAGTACACAGTGAGTAGGGCCTTTCCAAAGTCTAGTTTTTTCTTCCTTTCAGAACTTAAGACAATGAAAATTGAATAACTCAGCCAGGCACAGTGGCTCATGCCTGTAATCCTAGCATTCAGGAATAGCTTGAGCTCAGGAATTCAGGTGGATAGTTTGAGCTCAGGAATTCAGGACCAGCCTAGGCAAGAGGCTTGCCCATCTCTAAATACAATACCCCGTCTCTAAAAAATAAGAAAAGAAAAGACTAATTGTAGAACTCATTTTTTTGTTTTGTTTTGTCTTTAGGATCTATCTTCCCCATTTGAAAATTAACTCCAGAATAAAAACAGAACTAGCACCTGTCATGTTCTCTCAATGCAACAGACACAAAATACTCGTGGAATGAAAGAATGAGTCCGTGAATAAAGTAGAAAAGGCATACAGATGCTTTTGGATCTGCAAGGAGGGTGTGATGGCGGAGGAAAGACATGAACAGAGAGAAGTTTATGGTGGGTCAGTACTTGGCTGAGCTTTCTTGAAAGATGATTAGAATTTACCCCCATCAAGGGGGCAAGGAGAAGGCATGGGAGAAGATGCTAAGGTTGTAGAAAGCCTGGCTGAGGACACCTTCTCTGTGGGAATAATTCATAGTAAGTTTAGGAAAGAAGGTTAGGACTGGAGTTCAATGGATATTTCTCAAAGATTCCAAGACCAATGAGATACATAGAATCCAGTTAAGCTCATGCACATTGCACATTCCTAAGGTCCAAGATCACATTCCCTCAGGCCCACCCCAAACCACATCTTCCTCCAGGTTCACACGTGAAATACGAAACATCAGAATGCATATCCTCAGACAAGTCGCCATGCTCTACATTAACTACATTAACCGAACACCCAAGATAGAAATTAATTCCAATTACCAGCTGATTTAATGGAATTTCCTTAATAGATTTAGATGTTTTTACCTTTAGGGATTTAAAATTTACCTGTGCTGACAGCGCCAAATTCTGATAAACAAAGGTGCAAACATTAAATACCTTTCCATGCCTCTAGGCTAATTGCAAAGGTGTTTATCCTCCAGGTTACATGCCACCTGAAGCCATAAAAGGAGCAGTTAACCTAAAATGTAAAATGCCGTGGTCCCCTCTGCGAGTTGATCGTCTGGTTTCCTGTTAGCTACTAATATAATCCCAGATTCTCCTCAAGCAAACCCTGAACCGGTACCCTGAACTCTTCAGGAAGCTGAACTCCAAATCTCAGCACATTCTCTTAACAAGAAGGAAGCTTGCCCAGTTTTGTTTGCATTCACTGATCTTTAAGTGCAAGGTCCCTTCTGAAGGCTGCTTTCAAAAGCAGCAAGTAAACTCTGTTGATAGCAATACATGTTTTAGGGAAAATTCTACTAGAACAGGAATTCTAGTGGAGTCATCAGTCGGGAGATGATGCTTAAAGATGTGCAATAGGAATGTTTTTTGAGGAAATACGTATGTGAAAAGATAAAAAGAGCCAAGTCCTCAGTGTTATGTGATAGCCCATGTGTAGAAGCCCAAAGAAGTGCCCAATTCTTTTTCATTTTTTATTTCATATTAATATTAGGGCACATACGATTAGGTTGTACTGTTTACATTTGTAAGGTAAACTCCTAGGCGTAGCATGTCCTTCACCCGGCCAATGTGTCATATATCCCCACATGGTTCCTTCTGGGTAGAAACGCACTGACCCCTTTCCTCATGTCTCCCCTTCTTTAATTGGGTTTTTCCCTCATGTGAGCACATTGTTGTTAATATACAAGTTTCAAGTTAGTATCGAGTACATGCCATGCTGTTTTTCCATTCTTGTGATATTTTACTTTGGACAGTGTTCTCCAAATCCACCCAAGTTGTAACAAGAAAAACAACTCTCCATCTTTTTATGGATGAATAGTATTTCATGGTATCCATGTACCACAATTTATTAACCCATTCATGTGTTGAAGGGCTCTTGAGTTTCCACATCTTTGCGATCGTAAATTGGGCTACTATAAACATTCGAGTGCATGTATCCTTATGGTACAATGACTTTTTTTCCTTTTGGGTAGATACCTAGTACTGGAATTACAGGATCAAATTAATGGTCTACCTTTAGTTATTTGAGGACTACCCACACTCCTTTCTATAAAGGCTGTGCTAGTTGGCAATTGCACCAAAGGTGCAGATATTTTCATGGTATGAATCCAACAACGGGCTAATCTACAAAGAACTCAAGCAAATCAACAAAGAAAGAGCAAACAACCTGTAGGGAAAATTTTTCCCTGACCTTGATCATAGGCTCACTTTCTGCTTGAGAGACCTAGAGAATCACAAGAATGGCGTGTGAGTGGCATATGTGCAGGAGGTCAGAGAATTGGCCACCAAGAGAGAATGTGTATGTGAGAGGTGGCAACACCAGGCCTATGACTATGGTAAAGATTCTCTAGTTTCCAAAGGTCTCTTGACACTAGAGGCAAAGGTCATGCTCTAAGTCTGTGGTTTTGCAAACACCAAGGTGGAGACCTTCTATCTGATCTTCTCCACTTCCTCCATATCAGTGCTAATATCTGATAAGCAGCTTTTATCCACTTCTTCCTGTTTTATAATAAATACAGACCAAAGGTTCGTTCAAGCTGATCAGTCCCCTGAGCTGGTCAGTCCCCTGGCACAGACTCTGTGTCAAGCCTCTTCATTCCTCATGCCAAAATCCCTTCAACAACCCATTAACATTTCAGCAAGAGGCGAGAACAGAATCTTCATCATCTCTAATCATTAGAGAACTACAAATCGAACCACTTTGAGATAACACCTAACCCCAGTGAGAGAGGCCCACCTCACAAGGTCCCAAAGCCACCAATGCTAGGATGGCAAGGGTACAGAAAGAAGGGAGGTGCCTCCTTTTTTGCAGGTAACATTCACCTGGGCATCCCTGTGCCATTTCATGGGACTTGAGGAATAAGGAAAATCAACAAGAATAGTAAAGCTCATTCCTCTGGGTTTGTCAGGTTTAAAGTCCTTTGTCTCTGATGTAGGCATCTTTGGCTTCTGCCAGCATCCGGGAAACTAGAGCAGATGAATTTATTAGCTTGCAAGTAGGTTAAAATTTCAGACTCTTCACAAACGGCAAGGACATGGGTAAGAGTTACACACCCTGTAACACCCTGCCTTTTCTCCAAAATAGTTTGTGTATGAGAATACATACAAATGTCCCAGTCCTGCTGTGTGATTCCCAAACAAGCATAATCAGGAATTTTTGGTTATGTTTTAACCAAAAGCTTCATGAGGCAGCTCTTGCATGATATGACTTTCTCTTCTGAGGCTCTCCGGGGGGCTTCTATGTGCCCTTCCAATTTATCACAGAGCAGCCACTTGGGGTCTGGGATGGGGGCTACATTCCTTCCTTTGTAAACACTATTTGTATTATATGGCACAGGCAAAATGTATTTATTAATCAATGAATAAAGGATGTATTGTTTTAATTGTTTTTTAAAAAGAGACAAACATAAAAATGCAAAAGGCTATAATCGAAATGTTAATAGTAGTTATCTTTGGATGGTGAAATTACAGAAAAAAATTTTTTAATTCATATTATCTGTATTTCTAATATAAACATGAATCACATTGTGTAATGTTTTAAAAGAAAATAAAATCAGAGGTTAATGAAAACCATAGCTTCTCACCTGGCAAGGTAATACCTGACTCACGACCTTCCACAACCTTTATGCCCCAAGGCCAACATGTAAATAATCAATAGTCTATCTCATCCCTGCTTTAACTCCTCCCCTCCTCTCCCTCCTGGGGCTGGGGTGAAAGCAACCTAGAAATGACTATTAAAGTAATATTAGGTGATTGAAATTAGTTTAGCCAACGTAACCTTTATAGGACTCTTGTTAAAATGTACGCAAAGGGTTTTATCAATCCTGAACACAAATACAGGATCCATTTTCAAACACCTTGTGTTTCAGCTGAAGCCAAAGCAATGACAACCCTGTAAATTCCCTAAGGTAAGACCAGAAATGCACTGAGTGATATATAATAGCTATCTCCCGAGACAAGAATAAGAAGCCATTTATGAAATCTTACCATGTAGGAAGACTAATGTGTCTATTAAAAGCAAAAATGTGAACTCCAGGTCCTCTCATCGGGGACTAATTTAAATGCAGTTTTGCTAAATTAGTTGTAGAAGAAATCTAAAGGAAAAGACTAACAACGGAGTCATATAAAACAGCACATCCTTGGTAGAAATAATTTGTAATTTGTATGGTATGATTCTAGTAAAAGGCAGGTAAGTAAATTGTTTAAACAATAGTTTTCTGAGATGTTACCATACGTAGGAATAATGTCTTTTTCATCAAATCTACATCATGTTAGTAAGAAATTTGTTTTCAATATTCACTTTATTATTAAGAAGAATAACTTTTTTAAAAACAGTCAAGCATTCAAGATAATTGACTATACTTTATCACTGGAATGTTTTTCTAAACTAAATGTGACTTTAACCCTGGAAAGCCAGTAAGAGGCTGGTGTGATATGAAAAGCAGTCAGTAAGTGACTTCTAATTCTATCAAAGCCATTATAGATAAACGTTTCACAACACAGATGTTTTCTGTTCCCCAGTCTATTCTCACATTTCTAGTGTCTAGAACTCTTCTCATACTTTTAGGGAACAGTACATGTCAATCACTTGGTCACTTTGGATTAAATTCAAGCTCATTTGTGCCTACGAGAGAAACAAACAAGAGAGTCTCTTAGAAGCTTGAAGAAGTGTGCCTCATTAGAAGCTGGGAAGCCTTCCCCTTAGGAATGACTTTAAGTATTCCACTGCCTCTGTTTCCATCCCCGTGCTTGACGCACCCAGCACCCCCACCACATGCACACACATGCACACACGCACACATGCGCGCACATTTTGATTTTAAAGCATGATTAAGCAAGGAAGATATTTAACAGTATGAAAACATTCTTTATTGACCAGGGAGGATATAATTCTCCTCTATGCAGCAAAATAAAAACATCTGTTAATCCAGCTCCTCTCTCTGGCTCTTATAACACAGAAGCCCAGAGGTTCTGTAGATAACAACAAACACACGCCCAAAGGCACAAAAGGATGAGGAAAGCGAAGGCTAAACAGGCAGCCAACAGCAGGTAGGGAAGGTACCCTGGGCACTGTGCTCCAGGCAGCTCACAGCCTGGAGTGTTTTGCAAGGCATCAGGCTTGGTTAGAACAGATGTTTCTCAGCCACCAGAGAGGTCTGGGTACCACGCGTGCCCGCCTGCCCAGCAAAGGAAACATGATTGCATGGTAGAATTAGTACACTCTGTTCATGCCTCTTGTTCTCTTTCTTCTCAAAACCATAGAAAACTGAAAACAAAGGCAAAGAAAGTGAAGCAAACAAGGGAGAAGTTGATTTATTTTGAACTGACTGCCTGTCAGTCAAGAACACAGCTTCCACTCTGGCTTTGTGTGGGAATCATAAAAATATGACCAGCCAATATGCTCTTGGGAGCAGAGAGAAGAATATTATCTGGAAACATCCTAGGACACCACACAGAAGAGAGAGCCCATGTCATCTGAATGAACTACAAGTGATAAGTCATTTTTCATTCACTCAGTTAACAAACATTTATTAAAAGCCGACTGTATGCTGGCACTGTTCCAGATTTCTTAGCAGGATACAGCCTTGGATGGGTGAAGAAGTTCCCTGCACTCAAAAGCTTGCATTCTAGGGCGGCGCTGTGGCTCAGCGAGTAGGGCGCCAGCCCCATATACAGAAGGTGGCGGGTTCAAACCCGGCCTCAGCCGAACTGCAAAACAGAAAAATAGCCGGGCGTTGTGGCCAGCACCTGTAGTCCCAGCTACTCTGGAGGCTGAGGTGAGAGAATCGCCTAAGCCCAGGAACTAGAGGTTGCTGTGAGCTGTGTGACGCCATGGCACTCTACTGACAGTAATAAAGTGAGACTCTGTCTCTACAAAAAAAAAAAAAAAGCTTGCATTCTAGTAAGAGTCAGAAAGTAAAGCCAGAAATAAATAAATTCAGGTAGCTCACTGCTGGTAAATAAAATTAGGTAAGATAAAAGGAAAGGAGAATGTCCAGAGGTGGATGGCCAGGGGTGGGAGGGACGGACGCTCTGGCTATTTCAGATCGGGGAGGAGGTCAGGACAGACCTACATAAACCAACTAGGGTTCCAGCAAGGTCGAGGTTAAGCTGCCTGTTAAATGTGATTTAAAGTTGCTTCCTGTCTAGGATGCATTAATTTATTCATTCAAACAAATCTGTGCTGGACACACTACTGTGTACCAGACCTTCTGCTGGGTGGGCACTAGGAGTGCAGGGTAAGCCACAGAAACATGCTGTCTGCCCCCTGACGCTTACATCTGTAAGGAAGGTAGGCAGGAATCAAGCAAACAAAGACCGAGAGGGCTATAATTAGTGTCCTGGAAACTGCACTTATTTGAATGTAATAGGTAAGCACTGAAGACTCAGAGGCTTTCTGGCTCCTGCAGCCAACTGAGACCAGAGGAGGAGGAGGTAAAGAGGAGCAGAAAAAGGCTGAGAGAGAGGGAAGGGGAAGGATCTGGACAGGCCCCAAGCCTGAAGTTACCAGGGGTCTGGAAAGGTAAAAAGGCTTCCTGAGGGTTATAGAAAAAGGACGAAGGGCCGTGTCTATTGACCAGAGACTCCTGGGATGGAAGGCACCTTACAGGAGGTTCATCAAACCCTCTCCCATGTCTTAGATGAGACGACCAAGGCCCACAGAGGTTAAGAGCTTCCTCGTGGTCACAGAACAAGATAGTGGGAAATCCACAAATAGACTCTGACTACAGCGTTTATGTTAAAATTTGTATATAACTCAAGGTGGTACAGGAGGTGAATATTTTCCCTTTATTTCCAGAATTTGATTAAAAATCAGGGGGACAAAAAGAAGAAATTAGGAGCTAGAATTTGCTACTCCACTCAGAAATCTCACCAATATCAGAAGTCTCTAGAAGCCCTCTTTAAAATAAATGAAAATTATTCATTTACTCCAGACACAGTAGACATGAAATCCTCCTGTTAGGAGAGGGGCTTACCAGGCTCATTAATTCTGAGCAGGCTTGTGTTGGGCCCATCTCTCTTCGGTGTGTACAGTATTTTCATTTTTCTTGCTTGTACTTTTTTGGGCACTGTGCCCAGCTCTCAGAGGCTCCTGGGTGCAGCCTTTTAGAGAGCAGCTGCCATCAGGCCTGCACGCTGGTGCCATCCCACCGCAGAGAAAAGGGAAGATAAACCACATTTATTTCTGAGTGTAAACCTTTTAGTTGCTTAGAATGGTGAGGCTCTAAATAGCCGAAATGTTCTAAGTGGTAACTTATCTTCGTCTCCCTGACACAGAGCATTTTGTCAGGACTGCCTGGCCCACTTGAGGTGGGGGGGAGTCCTAGCCGTGGACATGACTTCTAGGACTGAGGATGAGGGGAAATGTTTGAATGAACATTTTAGAATCACTACTGCTTCCCCCACCTCCAAAAAATACTAAAGGAAGGTGCTTTATCCATATCTCTTTGATGATCTCCCTCTGTGTAGGTAATGAATTTGACAGTAACTAATGAGGACTGGATGGTTTGCTGTTCCTTTCTAGAATCTCAGTTGCCCAAGCTCAGCTTCATCGGCCACGAGGCAGGACGCTTTCAGATGAGTGTTGAACTCTGTTTTCACTAAGGAATTCTAAAAAAAGAAAGAGAGAGAAAAGGGGAAAAAATAACCCTGCAGTTCCTTTTGCCCTGTTTGCTGGTACATGTAGAAGTTAAAGAAGTTCAAAGCCATAAATCCCCAGCCAAGTGCTTGGGGGCAGGGCCCCATAGGCGACTTCAGATCTTATAAACGAGGGGCAGGAAAGCACCTCTTTCCCTTAGCGTTAGTGTCCCTTTCCCGCCTTTCTGCTCCCTGCCTGTAAAAATCAGCAAGGGGGCAAACTGGGGCGAAGATTTTATTCCACTGACTTCCTCCTTGCTTCTTCATCCTCGAAGCTTCCAGATGTAGAAAAGGGTCAACTGTTCTCCTATTTCCTTGGCTCTCTAGGCTCCTTCGACTGCACCAGATAGGAAAGGAAGCCCTAAGACTTTGCTGTCATAGGCAGGAGTATCATTTCTGGTTCTTTCCTATACTGGAAAAGAGAGATAATATTTGCAAAGTCCTCTTTCCAGACAATACAGGGCCATGACCTTGCTGTGTGATCCTCCTTTGCATGTTAGAAATTGATGATGCTCCCTTCACTGGTGATGGGTTTCTAGACTAATTAGAGACTTTCACAGACTCAGAAAATGGGGGTGGGGGCCAGTAATGATTTTCTAAATATTACACCCTGGCTTGTACTGCCCAAGTAATAGACATTGACATTATTGCTCTCTTTTGCTATCGCAGATAACACGGTAAGGACGGACATAAACATTTCCCTGAATGTGTGTGTTTGTCAATGAGATATAATCCTAGAAAAACATTTCATGCATCATGTTGGCAAAAGTTAAAACTCAAAATGAAAGGTTAGGGAAGGGGAGTGAAGACAAGTGACACACTTTGGAGTTGCATGGGAGACTCAGAAACATCGCCAAGACGATTGATCCAGGCCCCCGCCCATTTCTCCTGCCACGGGGCGACTCTTGCAGGAAGGCGCACGAGTCCCTGCTTCTCATTTCCACAGGTCGGGTTTCCCCTTCCACCCCCCATTCGGCTCATAGTTCCAGGCTATTCTGTATCATGTTCATTTGCCCTTCGGTTTTTCCTTCTTCAAGATGACTTTTAAAAATTGCTAATGGGACGCAATAGCTTTAGACCCCAGGTCACCTGTTTTCACGCCAGCTGTGCCCGTAGCAGTGTTTCCCATAGAAAGTAAATGACGAGGCAATCACTGTGGTGACTTATTCTCCTGCAGGCCATTTCCTTCCCAAGCTCGCTCCTTTGCGTTTTTGTGTTCTTCCACGACACAGTACAAACATTGAATTAAAATTTCCACTATAATAGTAGGTTTTTCCCCTTGTGTGTGAGGCTTACACGGCTCATGTTAGCTTCTCTCACTCGATGTCTTCCCCCCACCCACCCCACACTCACCCCTCCTTTATCTAGGCCTGTCCACTGTAATCCAGCCTGTCATTTCAGAAAACTTCTATGCACACATCTGGCTCTCTCTCTTTTAGGCACAATTATGTAACTGCTTGAAAATTCCCCTTATATTCTTCTACTCGTCACCTGAACAGTGCTTCCATCTATAAATTAAAAAGGAAATGATCATTTTACCCACTATCACCATTTACAAGTTTGCATTTCTATTGTGTATTTTCCTAATGAAATTTTCCACAGAATTACAGGTGGAGAAGGAGAGAGACAAAAAAAAAGAGAGAGAGAGAGAGGTTCACCTTAGCTCTACTTAAGAAACTGAACCAAGAAAATACTACATTCAATCTTTGGGGGGAATGTTCTTTCATACACTCACATTATTCTACTCCTTTAATTGAAAATCAGGATTGAATCAAAATATTTTCAAAAATTGTGAGATGGCTCAGTTTGCTGATGTATAGATAATGTAATTATCCCATGACAAGGACATAAACCCCTGAACCAGATGGCCTTACAATTGGATTTCTCCAGAAATTCAGAACCTTATTACAGGAACCACACTGTATGTACAGATAGATGCTATATTTTTTAAACAGAGCGTAATAGCTCAGAAAAGTCTATTGAGTTTTATGCAAATCAAATCACCATAGACCAAGGCCTGTGCATCCTCATTTCCTAAGACAACAATGTAGAAGCTGGAATGAGGAGAAATCAATTTGATTTTTTGCAAGCCATGGTCTTCAGCATTGCATGAATGCAGGCATGCAGAATGTTGGGGGGGCACAGAGGGTGGTATGGTGGTTCTCGGGGAGCAAAGAAAAGGCGTGGTGGGGTGAAATCAAAGACTAAGGACTGAAGATAGACTAGCTTCTGAGAAAGCAGATCTAACCTCTTTGTACCCCCTTTTCTTAGCATTCCAATCCCATCTTCCAGCCTTTGAGGCTGTGGGTACGTACATGTCATGTTAGTAGGAATTGTCCCCCTCTGGCTCTCTGCCTGTTCTTGTGGGGAATGTTGCCCTTAAAGGAGATGGAACCATGTGTTGATACCCCTGGTATCAGCAGCCAGAAACTAAGGCCAAAATGGTGAACCGCCATGTTCCAGCAACCCCAAACTCACATTTAGCTTTGCTGCCATTCACAGAAACAGAATATACTCAAGTCAGAACGCACATAGCTTTCCAGTTTGGGGCTTAGTATTTATATAATTGGAGCATAGTGAAGAAATTTCATGTACACTATGCCTGTGTAGATTTTTTACTGATTCTTGGAATATTTTGCCATCACGTAAGCCAGGACTGAGTCACTTCAGGACTAGTTGGCTTTGGCACAGTGGCTCTGACAGACAGCCTCACAGGAGCCCTGAAGAGGGGAGTGCAGATCCACTTAGGGGGGATGGCTCATCATCACACAGTGCTGGAGCCTCTTCCACCTTCCAAAATGCGATTTGGGGCAGGTCAAGCAGCTTTTCTCAGTCAATATGGTGCCCACCTCTACCAAAACCCTCAACACCAGAAGCTTTTCGAAAGCTGAGATTATATTTGTTTTTCCACTGTCATTCAGCTAATATAAAGTCTTTGATAATCTATTTAAAATGAAATTATTCAAATAAGCAAAAATAGAAGAACATTTCAGATGTTACCATGAAAACTGACGCAATCTGCCTGTCACTCCAATTCCCCACATCAGCACCTGTGTACTATGAAGACGAAACAGATAAAGAAGAGAAGTACTATTTTAATAATGTTAGCAGTACTATTACTGTTGCTATGCATTATTACACGAAAAATATTAATTCCTTTAAGTTAAATGCATGCACACAAAACAATATGCATTTCTAAGAAGACATACAAACTAAAATGTACTTAATATTAAACGAGTTGAAATTGTTGTCTAGAAGTGAAGAGGAAGAAGTGGGAGTCAGGCACAGGAAAAAAGGAAATTGTTAATTAAGTAATTAGTAAATAAATAATTAATACTTAAGTAGCAATTAAATTCAATTCAACATTCGAGAGATTTTTGCATGAAAAAACATCCTTGGATTAGAGAATGGAACAGAGTTTTGAGGGAAAAAAGATAGCCAGTGGTGTTATAAGAAGCCTAGGCAGACCCCACGTGTGGACGGAGAACCAAATAGCAGGTAAAGCAGCCGCCCTCCCAAGAGCAGCTCAGGGAAGAGACAAGCCCTGTAGAGAAGCCTCCCTGCCTTGCAGAGCGGGTGAGCAGTTTCATAGCAATGTCCACAGAAGGCCAACACAAGTTCAAAGTCTCTGGGAGGGACTTAAGAACTAGGATACTTTTGCCCCTTGTGACCAAGAGCCACAAAGGCAGGGCACCAGAAACTAGCAGACCTGAGTGGCCTCAGAGTAAGAACAAGAGAGATATTGCAGCAGATTCCAGAGGAGAGTGATTACCTGTGACTAACTGAAAGCTCAGCCATCTCAGCAGAGGTCAGCAGGGAGAGATGGTGATACTCCCTTAAGTGATTCTCTGGCCTCAGCCTCCCGAGGAGCTGGGACTACAGGGGCCCACCACAACTTGACCCAGCTATCTTGTGTTGCAGTTGCCACTGCTGTTTTAGCTGGCCAGGGCCAGGTTTGAACCTGCCACCCTCAGTATATGGGGCCAGCACCCTACTCACTGAGCTACAGGTGCCCCCAAAAAGTACAGTGAAATTTTTAAGGAAGGACATTTAATCAGAATTTGATAGAGAGGTGAAACATTCAACTCTCTGAGAGAATAAAATTCATATATTCTATTTTTCAATATGTAAACTGATCAGACATCCAGGGAAAAATGTTCAATCTAGAAGTAAAAACTGAGTTCTCACCCTCAAAACATGGACTTCAGCTATCAGTACATGGGTATTTGTCAATTCCCTGGGAAGGATGACAAATCAATCACTGGAGGTCTTTGGAAAAACTTCTTTAATGAATAGATCTGAGTATTTTACACTTAATGGAGTAATTTTTTTTTCCTCTATACACTCCCAGGTTTTTTTATTGTCCTATTACATTATTTTCTTATCTGTTTATTTGTCTTTTCTTCTCCCAACTTGCTTATGAGAAACTGCAAGGGAAGTCCCCTTTTTCTGCCTCTGTGTCTTAATGAATGTCAGACTCTTCTATGTAAATACATGCTATTAAGTTGCATTAAAGATATTTGCAAAACTTGAACTTGAAAATGTTCTTTAGTAGCTTATAACAATTCCCTCACAATCTCGAGTCTAGGTACTGTTTTTCTTACCTAGCCCTTTCTTTATAGTTTAAGCCAAGGTGGAAGGTAACATAGACCCCTTGAGGGGAGTGTATAGCCTGCTGTCAACCCTGAACCATTTTAGAACCCAGAAAGAAACTCTTCCACCAGAAAAGCCTCCCTCCTGGCCAGAAGACTTGCTTCATATTCACTGTGCTTCTGAATATTTTGCCTTAACAAACAAAATTATAGGTAGTGGGCTATGGAGATGGTAAACACAAAATAAAAACTCACAAAAAATCAAGCCACAATAAGACTCTTAATCTTCTAGTTCCCTCAATTAATTTAGTGCTTAGCACATACTTGACTTTCAATAAATAAATGTATAACTAATTAATGGTATTATTTAATCAATTTAGTGCTTAATAACTATTTGCTAAATAAATAAAAGCTGATACTTCCCACATCATTGTCATCATACTGGCCCCTCCCCTCACACATGGACAATATTCTAACTGTTCCCCCGACATTTCAACTCAGATGTTCTGCAGCAGACAGAAAGGGGGAGATAGTAACCTACAAGGGGAGAAAGCAGGTGATGGAATAAGAAAGTTTGAGTCGGCTCTACAGGCTCCCAAATTTCTAGTTGCTATGAGTAAGTGCGTATCTTTTTGTTCTTCAGAAATCATATAAGTGCTGACAATTAAGTTTGCAAAGTCATCCTAGAAAAAGTCATACATACTTCATTCCTGAATACCACTATAGTCACCTTCAAAGTTCTCCCCTTGGGAAGCTATGCACCAACACCAGTACCTAGCTCCAACCTTCAAAGCAACTTTAGAATTTTTTTCTGGAATGGCCATCAAAGCGGTCATCATATTAAGTTTGATGTCCTGAACGTCATTAAAATATTTTCCTTTCAATGTTTCTTTTATCTTCAGGTAAAGAAAAAAGTCATTAGGGGTCAGATTAGGTGAGCACAGAGGGTGTTCCAAAACAGTTATTTGTTTACTGGCTAAAAACTCCTTTACAGAGAGCGTCGTGTAAGTTGGTACATTGTTGTGATGCAAAAGCCACGAGTTGTTGGCCAAAATTTCCAGTCAAGATTTTTCTAACTGTTGGCCAGACACAGTGGCTCACGCCTGTAATTCTAGCACTCTGGGAGGCCAAGGCAGGAGGATTGCTTGAGCTCAGGGGTTTAAGACCAGCCTGACCAAGAACCAGACCCCATCTCTACTAAAAATAGAAAAATCAACTGGGCATTCTGTGGCAGGTGCCTATAGTTCCATCTGCTTGGGAGGCTGAGGCAGGAAGATTGCTTGAGTCTAGGAATCTGAGGTTGCTGTAAGCTAGGCTGATGCCATGGCACTCCAACCTGAGCAACAGACACAAGATAGATTAGCAAGAGAAAAACAATAGAAATTGATTAACCTATTCATCATACATACATGTGGGAGTGCTCAGAAATTAGTAACTCAATGGGGTATGTAGAACTTGGGCTTACATAGCCTCTTAACAAAAAACAATAATTTTGTAGAAAAGTGACAAGACAAAGGGAAAGAACTTTCAGCTTCTAGGAGTAGCAAATTGTGGGAAGACAAGTACATGGGAAAATTAATGGCAGATAAGGGCTAGTTAGTAAGATTTCACTGCATAGATTTTCTTGGCACCATCTTATCTCTGATGGACGAGTATCCCCTTCCTGGTATGTGAAGTGAGGCAGGGACGCCTTCACAAGGGGAATTTATGTTCTAATTTAATTAATCAATCAACACCCATGTGCAAATATGGTAGTAAAACTCAATGGAAAGAAGCACGTAGGAGGTGGCAGAAGGAGAGGGGCAAAATCATACGTGACAGCACGAGGCACACTGTCTGGGTGACGAGCACACTTACAACCTTGACGCAAACCATGCAGAAGCAATTCCCATAACCAGGACATTCGTGCCCTCACAATATTCTGAAAAAAACACAAGCAAATAAATATAAATACATAAATAAGTAAATGTTAATAGGTAAGGAAGGACAGAAAGATCATTTTCTGTCTGTTTTTCCTTAGTTGCCCTCAACTCTAAATAATTCTCTCGCCAGAGTGGCATATTCTGAACCCCTTTGAGACAGAAAAGCGGGTGCAGGATAGAGGCCCCAGTCAGCACTCAGTAGGGAACCTATGAGAATCAGACTGCCCACTGCTTCTACTAATCTTCTCAGTATGTTTAAACAAAATTGTTCATAAGTGACCCCTAAGGAAATCTTGCAGCAGAAACAGGCTAACTGGGCAATATATCAACAATAGCTGGGGAGAGGTGGAGCCCCAAGTGAGTTGTCTTGAAGGTAGCAGGGCTGGGGAGACAGGCTGCCTCGGTCATGATTTCAGGACACCTCAAATGCTGGCTGCCAGAGCCACTCTGCCTTTGCCAGGCTCTTGCCTTCACGTGATGCCCCAGTTCGGCATTACCCTCTGCTTTCCTCTGCCCCAACCCTGATAAGCCCCTCTCTATTTTTCATGGAGGGCCCCCCACGGGCAGCTGGTTCTTGTCTAGACACGCTTTTCTGAAGCCAGTAGACCCCGCAGGCGTGAATGGACTGGAGACGCCGTGCTGCCGGCTCTGTCTCCACAGCTGCTTTTAGCGGTCATCAGCAGTCTCCCACTGCCAGTGACAACCTGCATTTGGCAGGACTCCTTTTCCACCACAAGCAGAGTTTACGGGAGTGGGGCCATTCTACTAATTTCATAAGTCTATAGTCTCTGTCCTAGCTATGAGAAATAATAGTGGGGCATAGGTCCAAGGATAAAAGTCATTATCTTCACCAAAAACCTTTTTGAACTCAGCAAAATCCAACTCCAACAAGGCCCAAACAATACTTCCTCTGAATCCATAGAAGGCCATATTCTTTGTTGAGTCAACTCCACTTCCCAAGCCCCCAGGGGAGGTAAA
Source organism: Perodicticus potto (assembly GCA_963574655.1). Taxonomy (NCBI): domain Eukaryota; kingdom Metazoa; phylum Chordata; class Mammalia; order Primates; family Lorisidae; genus Perodicticus; species Perodicticus potto. The sequence continues at coordinate 13,608 of CAUYRH010129750.1, read as the reverse complement.
TAAACATACGCTTCCCACACAGAGTCTGCTCAGGTCACCAGGGCTCCCTCCCAAATTCACTACAAGGGAACTGTCTCACGTTTTCTACTTTCATTTCTTCCAGATCCATCTCCTATTTGATATTTCTTAATTTTGACCTGTTTTCCAGGTCATCACTCCAATTTCCAAATGATTTACAATCTTTAGGATTCTCATTTAGAGAGGGGTCAAGTCTATTAATCACCTATTCTATGTCTTCATTTTATCTCAGCTTCGTGCAGCCTTGAAACAGAGCTGGTGAACTTTACATTCATTACACTTATTACTGCCCTAAGTGCCTTTAACCTTTTACTAATATCTGAACATGTCTGCCTAGCAGAACTGGAGAAATAATAGCCAGAGTTTTTACAGCATGATACAGATTTACAATGTTTATTGAAGTGTAGCCCTCCCTCCTGAATCAGAATTACATAAAAACCCTATTTAAAAACATTAAGAAAAAAAAGATTCCTGAAACCTAAAAGAAACCTACTGAGGTCCAACTGGAAAGGGGTTAAAACAAACATAATGCCCCACTGATGGAAAAATCAGGCAGTGGGGTCTATGTCAGTGAAGTGGTGGATTATGTTGTAGTAACAACGGGTCTTCGTATTTCAGGGGCTTAGATATAAAGATTTATTCTTCACTCATATTATAGATCCAGCACACATTGGTGGGGGTGGAGGCGAAGAGGAGGAGGAGAGCGCTACTCCACAGATTCTCACTCAAGCCCAGGCTGATGGAGGCTCCAGGTTGATGGAGGTCCAGGCTGATGGAGGCTCCAGGCTGATGGAGGTCTAGGCTGATGGAGGTCTAGGCTGATGGAAGCTCCACGTTGATGGAGGTCCAGGCTGATGGAAGCTCCAGGCTGATAGAGGCTCCAGGCTGATGGAGGTCCACGCTGATGGAAGTTCCAGGTTGATGGAGGCTCCAGGCCGATGGAGGTCCAGGCTGATGGAGGTCCAGGGTGATGGAAGGTCCAGGGTGATGGACGCTCCAGGTTGATGGAGGCTCCAAGCTGATGGAGGTCCAGGCTGATGGAAGCTCCACGTTGATGGAGGTCCAGGCTGATGGAGGTCCAGGATGATGAAGGCGCCAGGCTGATGGAGACTCCAGCATCTGGAACATTCTGGTTGCAGCAGCATTATGGGCACGAGAACGCTGGACATCTCCCACCAGAAACAAAGTGCCCTGGTCAGGAGGTGGCACACGTTACTTCTGCCCGTGGCTGAAGGCCACGAGTGATCTCATACTCCTATCAAATGGCAAAGTGGGGTAGAAAGTGCAAACCGCTCATAAACCCAAAAGGTGAAAAGAGCTAGATATGAGTTAGCTGAACTTTAGAAATGTCACATGAAAGCCTCACCGTTTTTCAAAGATTAAGAGTGAGGAAGAGAGACGCGAAGCTCGTCCCAAACCCGTACCAAAGCCAATCTGGGGCGCCCTCCCCTGTTCATTCTTGTCACCAGTGTGGAGAAATTGGACACCTTAAAACCCTTTCTATTTCAGCAGAGTTCTGCGAAAGTGATAGTCACCACAAAGGACAGACAGTTTTAGAATTTAAATGTTGTTATTTCTGGCTCGGCACCTGTGGCTCAAGTGGCTAAGGCGCCAGCCACGTACACCTAAGTTGGTGGGTTCGAATCCAGCCCGGGCTGCCAAACAATGGCTGCAACCAAAAAAAAAAAAAAAAAAATGTTATTATTTTCTTTCTGAAGCAGGTTGCCTAACACACAGAGAAAAGAAACCAGTTTTTAGCTGACGAGAGGAACATTATTACACGGGTGCATCCTTGTACTGTCCGAGGACTTTATCAAACTATTACTTGAACACCTACTATGTGCAATGTCAGGTGCCTTCTCCTGGCATGAACAAAAGCCTGTCTGCCCACAGATTAGGAGATCTCACTCAGTGCAGAGAGAAAAGTTGTTCCTACTTCTCTATTTCTGTCCCTTGTCATTTCGTATGTCCCTGGGTGGATGCCTAGTCCCAGGCATAACCTGCCACAGCACCCTGGAAGCAAAAGCCACTTCCCAGCTCTCCGAGAGCATCATCAGAGGTGGTAGGGTACAGCAGGGTGTCCAACCTTGTAGCTCCTCTGGGCCACACTGGAAAAGGAATGGTCTTAAATTCTTAAGACATTTATACACATGAAATACACAAATGCAACGAATGCTGAAGAGCAAATAAAAAATGTCTGTGCATAATTTTCATGATATCCGCCACCACAAAGAAAGAAAAATGTCCTCACATGATAATCCTAATTATGCAGCAGCCCATTCAGAGACTGTTTTAAAATTGTCAAGCAGGTCCTACATTTGCAATCATTGTATAGAAAATGTACATAGCTAAGTAATGTCTTTGTTTTTTTTTTTTTTTTTTTGAGACAGAGTCTCGAGCTGTCACCCTGGGTAGAGTGCTGTGGCATCACAGCTCACAGCAACCTCCAATTCCTGGGCTCAAGCGATTCTCTTGCCTCAGCCTCCCAAGTAGCTGGGACTACAGGCACCCGCCACAACGCCTGGCTATTTTTTTGTTGCAGTTCGGCTGAGGCTGGGTTTGAACCCATCACCTTTGGTATATGGGGCTGGCGCCCTACTCACTGAGCCACAGATGCCACCCATGTTTTTGTTTTTTTAAAAAAAAAATTATTATGAAAGTAAAAGAAAAGTGGGCAACATAAACTAGTGGGATATTTGACATTTTATTTGAGAAACGAATGCATCAATATCTGGTGTGATGGAAGTACTTGTAATTCTCAGTGAGTTCCAAGGTGCTCATCAGACATTTGGGTTCTAACTTGACTCTTAATGTCTTTCACTCTTGAAAATAATTTCTTGCTACTGCACAGAGAAATCTTCCTCCAGTGAAAATGTAAAGTGCCATTGAAAAGTGATGACATGAATCCGGTGTGATTATGAAGAAAGGGACATTTGTCTCTGGGAAGATAGGCCCTATAAAAGTCCAGTAAAGAGACATGATCAAATTTTTCCTTAACTTGAACGTCAGATTGCAGCCCTATGCATTCCATTTAAAAATTGGCAGGTGACCCATTTATGTCAACTAAAAATGAAGTTGCAAATCCACCAAAATACTGATTACCTTTCTGAAAATCTTGAAATCTGTTTTCAGGGTCTCGTATCATATTGAAAAACAAGGCTGCATATTTTTCGCTATTCACAGGACCGTGTTTAGGCAATGTGTCAAAATACATAAACTTGTTTACCTTAATTTAAGCTTGCCATAATTTCAGTTTCAATTGGAATGCTATTGTGGTTTGAAACATTGTATTGATAAATTGGTTTTCACATTGAAGCCACATGTTTAACTCATTTAAATGAGTAGTTAAATCTACTAAAAATGCTCAATCTTTAAGCCAGTCTTAATTGTCAAATTCTGGCACAAATTTGTTTTTTGATACCATAAATGACTTAATAACATGTTGCAAATCATAAAATCTTTTCAGCATTTGGCCTCTACTTAGCCATCTTGCTTCTGAAAAGTAAATTATGTCACCATAGTCAGTATCAATACTTTTCTGGAATTCCTGGAATTGATGATGATTCAATCCTTTGGCCCTTACAAAATTGAGTCTTGATGATGAGTTGCACAACATTATCTTTTTTTTTCTTTTTTTGAGACAGAGCCTCAAGCTGTTGCCCGGGGTAGAGCGCTGTGGCATCACAGTTCACAGCAACCTCAAACTCTTGGGCTTAAGTGATTCTCTTGCCTCAGCCTCCCAAGTAGCTGGGACTATCGGTGCCTGCCACAACACCCAGCTATTTTTTGGTTGTAGTTGTCATTGTTGTTTGGCAGGCCCAGGCCGGATTCAAACCCACCAGCTCTGGTGTACGTGGCTGGCACCTTTGCCGCTTGAGCCACAGGCGCCGAGCCAACATGACCTATTTTTAAAGCTTCTGCATATCAATTTTCTTGGTGTTCTGTGCAATGATACTCCATCAAACATAAGTTGGGGTGGTAATTGCATCATTTTCTATTAATTTTATAAGTCCCTCTCTTTTACCTGCCATCACCAGGGTACCATCAGTAACTATATCAGATATGTTGCAATGGACAAAGAAAATCACTTTAACATATTTTGGACTGCTTAGTAGAAATCTCCTGATTCAGTTGTGTTTCCTAATGGCACTAAAGAAGCCATTTCCTCAGTGACAGAGTGATGTTATAGTCATCATCAACACCTCTAATAAAAACATCAAGTTGAGCGTATTTGCAGCATCAGTGCTGTAATTCGTCCTGGGTTGCATGTGGCCCCCAGGCCGTGGATTGGACACCTCTGAGACAGAGTCTGCAATTTAGAAGAGTCTTTTGAAGCCATACTCAGAAAGAAGGCCCCATGCGGGTGTATCTGTGATCCTTTTTCTGCATACATTCTGGGATGGATAGCAGATAACTGCTTTGGTGATGAAACAAATTGTAAATGGAGGAATTTTTGTTCCATCTGGCATAAGTCAGGAGGTAATTATTGCAGGCTGGAAATGGCAACAAACCAGACTCTGCCTTTTCAGGTCTGCATATTTTTAGAAAAAGATGACAATGTTATTCATTTTTCCAGTTATTACTACAAGTAACAGAATTCTTTATATATCTGACTATAGCTGTTATCCTCTTCCTTTGAGCACAAACACATCCCTCCTTGTAAAAAGCACTTTTCAGGTTCAATCTGAGCTCATCTGAGCCTGCAAGAGCCCATGCTTTACATTGTTTTATGTACTGGCTTCTGATGGAAAAGTCAACATTAAGCATAAGGTAAGTCCTGCCAGAAGTATCGAAATTACCAGTATGATTTTATGTAAATAGTTCCATCTATACACTCTATCACTACTATCCTGACAGTCACCTCTAAATGTAAAATTTTAGTTTTATTCCATTATGTGGGCCGTTCTCACATTTTTTTGCTATCAACACAAGTTTCCATGACTTGGATGCTAGCATATTTTCACCTTGCTCTTTTACTGTTCTTGAGAGCCCAGTGACAAAGAATAGTCTTTGAGCTGTGGTATTCTCAATATTTTCTCTAAGACTGATGACCACAAATAACATCCTTATGTTCAAATCCTCATCCGCGCCCACCTGGCTCTGCAGCAGGGCTCCAGTCAGTTTCCACTAAGCAGCCTGCGACATGTGCTGAGCTTCCTACTGCTCCTGAGAACATCTGTCTTCTTTCCTTTCTAATATGCTTTGTGCCTACTTTTCATTGTATTACAGACTACACTTAAGTGAAATTGGAGGATGAAAATAAACCAAAGCATTTACATTGATTTCTTTTGATCTGGGTGCTCAAACTGAAGGTTCAACATTTGCCTTTTCAATATACTTATTAGACCCTGTGGTTTCTCCTCCACCCTTGTCCTATGAATCCAGGCTTCTTACTTTCCTGTTCCATTAAAAGGTTATTACCTACTCTATGTGGTTCTTTAAACTGAGGAGTCAGCAAAATCTCTCAACACAGTTCCATTTACCCTGCAATTAAATTTAGACATGAGATAAACCCTATTATGACTTTGACCTAAAACTGCCATGAGACCTGGAAACAAATTTTTAAATTTCTGTTTGCTGTGATATCTGTATTGGTTCCAAATAAAAAGGTTAAATTTAAGTTTTTCCCCCCAAGGAAACAGCATTGTTTTTCACCAAGTTTTATTCTTAAAGCCTTTGGAAGTTTTAAAGAGAATTATAAAAGGGTGGAGGTGAATTACCAAATGCCACAAAAAGCAAGTGTTTTTCTTACCATGAGAATCGTATATATCTTCCATGTACTTCCCACCTCTGGTATGGGAAAAGAAGGTTTTGGAGCAAAATCATTGAATGCTGGAGCTGGGAGAGACCTTCAGAACAATTCATCCCTGTACCAGCCTCAGTTAGCAAATTAGGATACTAACGCTCATAATAGCACTGGAACAGAGACAATGATCAACAAAACAAAAGCTAATGTTTGAGCACTTACTATTAGCTAAACACTTTGCTTACATTATCTCATAAGCTTCAAAACAGCCATCGGAGTTGAATACTATTATAAGTTCCACTTTTTGAAATTTGAAGTTAATATGAGGGTTACGAATGACTAGGTTACAACATTTGCATTTGTTAGGTAGAGTCCCTCTTGTAGTTGTGTCCCACACCCAAAAGGTGTGTGATACACCCTTACATTGTACCCACCAATCCCCTCCCATCCTCTCCTCTCCCCCCTCTGTTACTTCCCTCTCTCCCCAACTTGAATTAAGTTTTTCTCTTATGTGGATATGTAGTAGATCATCTACTGGCTTCATATTTGCATTAAGCACATTGGATATTTGCATTGGGTATTTTCCATTCTTGTGATACTTTACTAAGAAGAATGTGTTTCAGCTCCACCCAGGTTAATACAAAACATGTAGTCTCCATCTTTTTTATGGCCGAATAGTATTCCATGGTATACATATACCACAGCTTGTTGATCCATTCCAGGGTTAGTGTGCATTTTGGTTGCTTCTACATTTTGACAATTATAAATTGAGTTGCGATAAATAATCTAGTGCAAATGTGCTTATGATAAAGTGATTTTTTTTTCTTCAGGATAGATGCCTAGTAATGGGATTGTAGAATCAAAGAAGAGGTCTAATTTGAGTTCTTTGAGGATTCTCCATATTTCTTTCTAAAGAGGCTATATTGGTTTTTAGTCCCACCATCAGTATAAGTGTTCCCTTCTCTCTACATTCATGCCAGCACCTGCAACTTTGGGACTTTGTGATGTGGGCCATTCTCACTGGAGTTAGGTGATATCACAAGTTGGTTTTGATTTGCATTTTTCTTATCTCTAATAAAACAAATGAAAGCATACACTGGGGAAAAGAATCCCTATTCAATAAATGGTGCTGGGAGAACTGGATAACCAAATGTAAAAGATTGAAACTGGGCCCACACTATTCACTACTTACAAAAATTGACTCAAGGTGGATAAAAGATTTAAATCTAAGGCATGAAATGATAAAAATCCTAGAAGAAAGTGTGGCAAAAACTCTTGAGGATGTCATCCTGGGGAAAGATTTTAGAAGAACACATCAGTGGCAATCACAACAACAATGAAAATAAACAAATGGGACTTAATTAAACTGAAAAGCTTCTACACAGCTAAGGACACATCAGTTAAAGCAAATAGACAACCTTCAGAATGGGAAAATACATTTGCATGTAATGAAATCTGACAAAGGGCTGAGAACTAGAATCTGTAGAGAACTCAAGTTAATCAACAAAAAAGAGCAAACAATCCCAGGTCCCACTGGCAAGAGGCATGACTAGAACCTTCTCCGAGGAAGACAGACAAATGGCTAACAAACATATGAAAGAATGCTCGTCATCCATTTTAAAGATGGGAAAATGAGACATAAGGAAGTCACACAGCCGGTCCTTAATGGGCAGAACCATGGCTCCAATTCTAGATTGGCTCCACTTCCAACCTGTGAGTGTGTCTGCCAGCTTCCTGCTGGTCCCCGGATTATCAGGGGATAACGCCCCTTCTTTCTTCCTCAGAAATGAGCTAAAGGAGCATGATTCCAGTCTTCATTGCAGGAAGTCTGCGAGCTCAGTGGTGTTTTCATGTTGATATTGTGATGTTATTTGCTTTTGTACTCACATTTCCTCACACATATACAGTGAAGCTTTCCATAGCCTACTTGATACGTGACATCGTAATAGACTGAGTACAGAAATCAGTCTGAATATCCAGCCCGCTCTAGTAAGCCAGGCATTAAAGAGATGTGGGAGGGGAAAAAAAGGCAGAACAGTGCCATACTTCCAATTGTCTTTGTTTTGAAAGATGTAATTTTTTCATTAAAATGATATTTATGTTAATAAATAATGAGTTTACCTGTGTTGTTCTTAAGTGAATTGAAATATTTTAATTTCTAACACAGTAAATAAATATCAACAGAGACAACACTCATAAACAAAAGCTCTTTGCAGTCCTCAAGTAGGGGTGGGTCTTGTGAATAAAAAGTTTAAGAACCATTATTCTGGAATATGCGCTGCTAACCTTAGCTCCACTGGTATCGGAAGTCTCCTTCCCCCTGGCACCAACTTACACCAATAAGACACCAGGGATTCTGAGTATTGAGTACATTAGATATTCATTTTTCATTCTTGTGATACTTTACTAAGAAGAATGTGCTTCAGCTCCATCCAGGTAAATACAGACAACTTGAACTTTACCTTAGAAACACAAACAATGTAACCTAACCATTTGTACCCTCATATTAATCTGAAATTTAAATACCAGGGCTTCAGTACTCCTGGTGTCAAAGAATAAGGAGAGGATAATGAGCACAAAGAAATCTAGAAGGGGCTTGGCACCTGTGGCTCAATGGGCTAAGGCACCAGCCACGTACACCTGAGCTGGCGGGTTCGAATCCAGCCCAGGCCCGTCAAACAAAAATGACGGCTGCAACCAAAAAATGGCCGGGCGTTGTGGCGGGCGCCTATATTCCCAGCTACTTGGGAAGTGGAGGCAAGAGACTTGTTTGAGCTCAGGAATTGGAGGTTGCTGTGAGCTGTGATGCCACAGCACTCTATCCAGGGTGACAGCTTGAGGTTCTGTCTCAAAAATAATAATAATAATAATAATAATAAATCTAGATGGGTATCTGTAGTGCCACAGCTGCCCCACACCCTTGCATGGGTAGGGCCTTCCTTATGTGTGTGATGTTGGCACTTCCAGAACTCCTCAGAACTCCCAACCTTTAGCCAGCAAGATCCTCTATAGCAAGAGATGCACGATTTTTTTCCTGGATCTTTGGGTTTCCTCCAGTATTAGTGATTAATAGAGTAAATACTCCTCATAGTGTTAGCGCTCGAAGGCAATGACTGAAGTCAGCATCATGTAGAGACACAGAGAGTACTGGCCAAGTCTGCCTCCTCCCGCACTCAATTCTACAGTCCCATTGCCCTTGCATATGGCACCTTCCTCAGATCAAATGTCCTGCCTGTCTCTATGACTTCTGATTTTGTGAAAAGAAAAAAGGTGTGATTTTAAGTCAGACGCACTCCCCCTTCCCCTGTGTACTGAGCTCTGCATTGTCGAGGGCAGGAACTGAGTTCCCTGATACAGGTCACACTACACTCAAATAGAACAATCTGGAGCTTCTTTCTATCACTGAAGGAGATGACTCGGGAATTGGTCAACCAGTGGCTTACGCGCATTGAGTTAGGCCTCTTACACCCTCATGCCTGCTTAGGGAGTCTCATTTGTATACATTAGTATTTAGGGGATAAAATCACCAATTCTGTAGCCCCTCCTTAATTATTTTTCCAGTCCTATTACAATTCACTCTTTCACTCTGTGACAAAATAATGTGGGCAGGTATCCTCAGAAGGTGGATAATAATAGGAGCAATATTGAGTGACATTGTGTGCCAGGCCACGTGTTAAGTATTTTACATGTATTGTCTCATTTACTCATATGAATCTTACAAATTTTCCACATCTAGTATTCCCATTTTGCACACAGGAAACTAAAGCATAGTGAGTGAAACAATTTGCTCAGTTTTTACTGTCTGGCTAGTGATAGACCAGAAAGACTTCAACCCACTAAAGAATAGGCACCCACAAAAAAAGGAGTGATTCTAATGCATGTCATTAGAAGGGGGAAGAGGAAGAATTAAGATGACATCAACCTTGAAAAGCAACTCTACTGAATGATGACCATGATTTCATGAAAAAAGCATTACTGATAAATCTCCAATTGCATTTTCTCCTTAGTGGATTTTTGTGTATTTCTGCCCATTTTTCACTAGCACTGCTACATATTTCTTGATTAGAACAGCACTAGATACTGTAATAGCATTTTAAGTTCCACCCAATGCTCCTTTCTTGGGCTTAATTCAATGGAAGAATGATTTACTTGCACATAAAGCACGTGCTCCTGTATATTAATGCCACCCTCACCCGCTCACTGATAGATTTAGTGGACACTATATATTAGAATAGCAATTATCACATAATGTCGGAACATTAAGCATTTTGCATTTTCCAAATGATACATGAATAATTTGAGCCCTGTGTGTATACAGCCCTAATAAATCAAACATTTAATTTTCAAACACTTTTGAAAGCTATAATGGCATCTTTTTGTACTTTAAAACATTCCCTTGGTGTCTTGATTTATCCCTCCCTGGGTATACTACCAATTCCTGATCCCCAAACACTTGGGGAGGCATCTGAAATTTTTAGTAAATTAGACTTATTTTTAAATCACATCCTAAAATCAGAATGCGCCATTGTTGAAGCACTTAAATTATTTATGAACACAAAAAGTGAATCAACTTTCCAGGCAAAAAGAAGAGGTGCTGGAATGGTTGTGTGGTCAGCTGAATAAAATTGAATAATGACAATTGGTAATGTGCTTCATTTCATGGATATAATTCCCTAAGTTGTAATTAAAACACAATGAAAATAAATAAAACACAACCCTTAATATTGCCAACTTTAATAAATACATGATTCAATTTGTACTTTTTAATACCAAGGAAAACATATGGGTTAGTTGCTTCTTTATTGTTTTGCTTTGTTTTGTTTTTTGACAGTCTTATTTTGTCACCCTCGGTAGAGTGCTATAGCATCATAGCTCACAGCATCCTCAAACTCTTGGGCTTGAATCATCCTCCTGCTTCAGACTCCCAAGTAGCTGGGGCTATAGACACCCACCACAACACCTGGCTAGTTTTTAGAGATGAGGTCTTGCTCTTGCTGAGGCTGGTCTTGAACTTCTGAGCTCAGGCAATCCACCCACCTCAGCCTCCCAGAGTAGTAGGATTACAGGAGCAAGCCACTGCACCAGGCCTGAGTTTTTAATTTTATCCACTTATTTGGATACTTAGCTGAGACATGCTTCTTCAGATGATGGGCTTTCCATTAATGTTGATGCCGCTGTGTCTTTAACTCTCCTCCAAATGATACATATGTCTGCACAAGAACCATTATTAAGAAAGAAAGAGGAAGTTTTGTTCTGATAGCTTCTATCTTGTGACCCAATGTCATTAACACGTTTGTTTGACCAAAAAGATATCATGGAACTCTCCATTATCCAAACACTGATGCCTCATTAAATATTATATTGTGCCCAAACTCACATCCAGCTGGGCAAAGCAAGGTCATGAATCAGGTGGGACTTCTCTGTTCAGTCAACTCCATTCAATAGAAGTAAAGTTTGAGAAGTTTTTCAACATGGGGAAAGCAATATTATGGAGAAATTAAAACTCTCACAAAATGAAAGATTTGAGTTTGTTGGGGGAAAAGTTTAAAACTAGTCATATAGTTTAACAGAGTAATTCCCACTTTACCACAGAATGCTAACACACAGACAATCACAAGTATAGTCTTTTAAAAAAGAATTTTAAATATCCTATAAACTTTTCTTCATAAATCTTTAAGTTTGTACAAGGACACTATAACAAACATCAAAACCAACATCATCTGACATCACTACAATAGTCCAAATTTAAATAATTTAAGTTCAATCTTCATAATGTGGGTAAGGTATGTGTTTAAGACAAGTTGCTTTCAAAATTAACCTGAACAAATAAAGCAAGAAACTTTAGTAACTTCAGGACTCTATTAACCAGAATAACCTCAACTTAGAGGTAAAACTACTATAAGGAACTAATGGTTTCAGATATTGGTTTAAAGGGTTTTAGCTGACACAGAGTGTCACCTAAACCAATGACTCTGGAGTAAACATTTTGTAACTATGCCCCATCTACCCTCAGCTCACCAATTAATGGAAACTGAGGAGGAAACGGTCCACATCCCTATGACAAATCGATCAATTTGCCCTGACCACTGAGGAAGACTTGGACCCCACCCCTGTGATACCTGGTTACCAAACCCACTCAAAAGTTTGATAAACATTATATACTATGAGCCGGGAACACTCACTACATACGAAATGCTTTGCAAAACGTTAGATGAGGCGCAAAGAAACAAGAAGTATGATTTCTTATCTCAAAGTGCCTAAAATATCAACCAAAGAAGCAGGAGAAATGTGGGAAAATAGTAGCTAAAATGTAAATATTAGCTCAGGCGACTATGGGACATATCACACAGCACACTATTATCAGATCCATAGGATGGAGGGTGCTGTGGTTTGAATGTTTCCCCCAAAGTTCACGTGTTGGAAAGTTAATCCCCAGTGCAATAGTGTGGGGGAGGTGGGACCTAATAAGGGGACCCAGATTAGGTCTGGGTGAGTTAATGAGTCAGTGGTGAAGGGATGCAAAGGGCTAGGGCATTACTGTACATTACTGCAGACTTTATAAACACCATATTCTTAGGCTACACTAAATTTATTTAAAAAATTTTTTCTTTAGTAATAAATTAACCTTAGCTTACTTGATGACCAGCCTTGCATATATATGTTCTGTGGTTAACTGGAACATTATTCTATAGCACAGAACTGACTAGACATCTTTCCCCACCTGCCCCAGCCACGCCAGGTCATTCACAGCAGAACTGCCCAGTGGAGCCCTTCCAAAATTCTTGACCCATAAAAATCATGAATTAAATAAAATAGATGTTTTAAACTCTTAAATTTGGGGGTTATTTCATGGCAATACAAAACTAAGGCAATGATCAAGGGGTAGTGGTAGAAATGGTAATTACTTCTTTTATCTGTAAAATATAAGCACTAATTTATAACAGGAAAAAAAAAGAGAAGATTTCCACCTTTTAAAAATCAGTTTTAGCTGGGTTGGTGGCTCATGCCTATAATCACAGCTCTTTGGGAGCCCTAATCAGGAGAATTGCTATCGCCCAGGAATGCGGGGCTGCAGTGAGCTATGATAATACCATTGCTCTTCAGCCTCACAACAGAGTAAGACTCTAATGCGATAAATAAAAATTTGTTTTTGTCCAGAATGAAATATTATATCCAGGGTTGTAACAGCTGACAAAGTCAAATATTCAATGTAAATGTTGAAATGATACAACTCTAAATTCAAAGTGATGGAAAAGGCACTCGCTGATCTTTCCACTTCAGCTTGATCATAAAGTATTGGGAATAGCAAGGAAGCCAGGGAGTACACAAAAGGAATCTCCTGGTCAGAAAAGGCAGGACAGAGGCCAGGCTTTCCCTTTCTTCAAACAATTGAAGTAAAGTGAACAGACTATTCGTACCATTTGTACCGATCACAGAGAGAAATGGTGCCTGAGGCATCCCCTTGGAAGGGCTTTGACAGCACGCTGTCCTGAAGTCTGGCCACGGCAGCACGTCCCACAGGAGGCTGACTCCAAGAAAATGTTCAGCAACAACTGGAAAAGAAGCTTCTACTCAAGCCTCTGAAAATCACACGGTTATATTCACTGAAACTTGATATTGGTTAAAGATGAATAAGTGGTCTAATTATATTTAGGTGTTTCTTAAATCTGCTCTAAATTGCAGCTCATTAGAAGGCAACAGATTTTTTTTTTTTTTTTTTTTTGAGACAGAGCCTCAAGCTGTCACCCTGGATAGAGTGCTGTAGCATCACAGCTCACAGCAACCTCCAATTCCTGGGCTCAAGCGAGTCTCCTGCCTCCGCCTCCCAAGTAGCTGGGACTATA
>CAUYRH010129748.1:0-35281 GCA_963574655.1 Perodicticus potto | reverse complement strand
GAGTTATCCCAGAGCTGTCTGAGAGAATGATCCATTTTTGCCTTCCATTTCTCTACCTCTTTGGAAGTTTGGGAGTGTTCGAAAACTTTGTCTTCCATGTCAGAAATCCTTTCTTTTGCTTGCTCCATTTTGTTACTGAGGAGTTCTACTGTATTTCTCAGATCTTTGAGGGCTGCAACTTCTTGTCTCAATGTGTCAAAATCTTTGGTCATTTTGTCTTTGAATTCGTTCAGTTCTTGAGATATCTTTTGGGTCATCTTTTGGATTATTGCTTGAAATTCTAATTCCATCTTTTCCTCCATTGCGCTAATCTTAGTTGCTATCCAGACTCTGAATTCAACTTCTGACATCTCAGCCATTTGCTTATGCAAGGGATCTTGTGCTGTATCTACCTTGTCGTTCCCTGGGAGAGTTGATCTACTCTGATTATTCATATTGCCAGAGTTTTTCTGTTGATTCCACCTCGTGATTATTTTTCACTGTTGCCTATGACTGTCCTCAGAGTTGGGGAGGTGTCTCTCCCAGATCAGACCCCAGCAGGATCACTCTGTTGTTACTGGATCTTGGTAGGGAGTGACCCTGTTGAGCTCCTCTGGGACTGCCCCACCCAGGGAATTCTGGCTACAGGAGCAGCTCCAGAGTGTGGCACACCTGGATCAAGCAGCAGGGCATGGGATGGGGCACCCGGTGGCCTTTGCAAAGGCCGTGCCTCCAGCAGTCTCTGGCTGGGAGTAGGGCACCAGAGGGAGGACACAGGTTGCGCAGTCTCCTAGGTTTCTGGCCAGAAGGGCAGGGCTTGTGCAGGGGCAGAGAGAGTAGGGGAGGAGGCAGATTGTGTGGCTCCCAGAGTTCCTGGCCCTGGGCAGGCAGGCGGAGGCCTGGCAGGTTCCTGGCGGAGCCCCTGGCTGGTTTGGGCGGCAGGTGAAGGCCTGGTGTGGGGGTCCCAGAGTGCGTGGATCAGAGCCTTGCAGGGGTCCCAGTGGGTGGCAGCCCGAGGCCGGGAAGGGCACAGATCACCCTGGGAGGGAGTCCCCATGGACTTCCTGGTGGCTGTTGGCAGCAGGTCAAGGCCCAGTGGGGTGCCAATTGGGGCCGCGCAGGGGTCCCAATGTTGTAGAGTTCCTGGTCACTGTGGGCGGTGGGCCTGGAGCACGGATCGGAGCCAGGCGAGGGTCTTGGTGGGCAGCAGGCCAAGGTCGGGCCGGGCACAGATCACCCTTGGAGGGAGTCCCAGTGGACTTCCTGGCTGCTGCTGGCAGCAGGTCAAGCCCCGTCGGGATGCCAATCGGGGCTACATGGGGGTCCGGTCAGAGTGGAGTTACTGGCCACTGTGGGCAGCGGGCTAAGGCCTGACAGGGCACAGATCAGCACCACGGGAGAGTCCCTGCAGACTTCCTGGCCGCTGCCTGCACGGACTAAGGCCTGGCGGGGTGCAAATCAGGGGGCTCAGAAGTCCAGGTGGAGTTCTCGAGGGAGCAGCAAGATGGCCGACTGGAAGCAGCTTCCGACAGAGGCTCCTGTCCAAAAGGAAAGATAACCTTCAGACACTGCCCAATTGAGCTGAAGACTGAAAGCCCAGCCGAGAGAGAGAGAAGTGATAGCCGCAGGTCACCTCTGAGGCAAGCTGCAACGTCCAGAAACCAAGCTTCAGGCAGAAAAACTGAACTAAATTTTTCCGCCATTCTGAACTTCCAGGACACCTTCCCCCCTTACCTGATGCACCAGAAGCCTGACCTCTGCTATAACTGAGGGAGGAGGATTTGAACAGTGCCCACTCTCCCTATCTGCTGGATCAGGTGCCTGCCAGGTAAGAGACTCGGGACCCCACCGAGCCCCGGCCAGCCCTCAGGCCAGGGACGCTGCTGGGACCCCCATGTGGCTCCGATCCGTGCCCCACTTTGGCCTCAGCCTGCCGCCTGCTGTGGCCAGGAACTCCGCTGGGACCCCTGCCAGGCCTTGGCCCCTGCCACCAGCTGCCTGAATGTGTGCTGTCTGAGACTTAAAGCCTAATTCTGAAAGGGTTAGTTCCTAGAATATATTAGCATGGTTTAAAAATTATCTATTTCAAGAAAAGCAAAGGGAATAAATTAATGGAACACTTATTGTCATTGCTCACATGGTTAAGCATGTTGGGATCTCAGTAAGAGTCCAAAAAGAAAGAGGAAGAGGCTGAAAATAATGAAACCATGTGAATAGAGGTGACACCAAAGGCCAACCAGGTTGTGGACCTACCTCTGAAGAAACATTCACAGGCTACATCAAGAGCCAAGCCTGGGTCCAAGCTGGCATTGATCTTTCAGGGTTCAGCTAAGGGTAGGAGTGGGATGGAGAGCAGGCCAGTAGAAGATATCTCCAACAAAGTGTGACATTTGTAGTCACAAGGGTCATAGGACCATGATCTGACAGGCTGTCCTTTCTCAAGACTAAGATTCCAACAACTGCTTTCATACTAATAATAATTTCTTGAATGTTTACTGTGTATCATGGATTATACCCAGCACAATATAAATTTAATCTTCACAACTAATCACTTTAGGGGGCAAGGACTATTATTGTCTTTGTTTTACAGATAACCAAAAAAAAAAAAAAAAAAAAAACAGTAACCACCTCATCCAACTTGGCAAGGCCCCACTAAGGCCATGAGTTTTACCAGGAAGAAGGCTAGATGGAAATTCACAAGTGTCTGAAAGTTGGAGGAGAATGGAAGTAGCAAATGACAATACTAAAGCACTAATCCATGAACCTCCTTTGTGGGAAGAGGCAGGTGAGGCCACCAGAGGCGGCTCAGGGGAGGCAGTTCATCAGGAACAGCCCTGGCCCATCCTGCGGGACCAACTGGAGGTTTCCTTCCGTGCACCAGCCTGGGTGCAAAGAGACCACAGGCACCAAGGCTCAGAGCAGCCAAAGCCGTCAACATTTTTCTTTAAGAAAATGATCCACTTCCTATAAAGATACCTATGGCGGTCATAAAGCTTCCTTTCTAAGTGCATCAGCAGAGTAATGAATGCTGTGTTTCATAACAATAAAAATAAGTTATGTCTTAACCTGATTTTTCCCCCCAAGGGTTGTTAAATTGAAAAAAGTTTTAAGATCTTATTATTTCTTTATGCTCCTTTGTTTTTACTGAACCAGATGTCCTTGATCAAAAATTAATTAGTGATAGTATAAATCTCCAGTTTTGGATAATTGCAAATAAAATGCAGTGTGCAAGGCTATCTTTTTCTTTTGACTAAAATTCAGGTAAGCTTTCGAATTAGGCATGATGTGTCCCAGCCAGGCATTTTTTTTGAGGACAGATGCTGTTTGGCAGGCATCACATGCTACATCAAGCCTCTTCTGAGTCCTTTGTGAGAGCTTCACGGCCACACTGCAGTTGGACCTGTTAACACCTGGGATAATTTCTTATCCATTTCTAATTATGCCCACTAAAATTTGGCATGTCATCTACCAGCCTAAGTCATGATGGGGTTTTAAAGGACTTGGCACTTTTTGGAATCCTCTGCAGAACATATATTGTGCGCTCGTAACAGTAGGATCTGCAATTCTTTTAACTAAACTTCAGAGCAGTATCTTCTAAGTATTTCTATGGGATGCAGTCTTCTCTGTACCTGAAGACCTACCTGACCGGCTCCCTAAGGAACTCTTACCCCACTTAGTAGTACATGCCAGACCCCAAAATCTCCCTTGGTCCCTCAGCAGACACTCAGTGGAAAGCAACCAGGGCAAAAGAGAAAAGATCTCGTACAGCCTAAGTCAGAGACGTGTCTGTACCCACCAAATAGTGTATGTTATCCTGGTATGACATTATTTTACAGAGAAATGTTCTATTCAACAAAGCAATATTCTTCCATCTGCAATTTCTGGGAGAGTGTGATTAAAATAATGTGCATATATGTTGAAGGGCGGAAGTGCTATTGCATAATATAGATGAAACAGTCATTGGTTTGTTTTACAATCTATGCATTTTAATAAGCAGATTCCCATTTACAGGAATTAAGTGTTCCAGATATTGATTTCAGAGGGATAATATATAACATGAAAATAAAATTCAGTACTATTATATGATGATGTGTAATTCAATATAGCTTGAACCCTGAAAAGTGAATAATAAAACTATTCTCTTGAAATATTTCAGGAAATCAAATTCATTCCCTGAAGTATATTATAATAAAACTGAAACAATGTGGCATGATTTATAGTCCCCTAATTCAGACTTTTAAAGTGCTTTTCATGTCAAAAACAAGGGATTCTTTTTCCTTTTATTACCAGTTCTATACATAGTCCATAATGACATAAAAAAGCTACAAAAGAAATATTGCAAAGTCAGAATGCTCCCAAGTTTGTTCCAGTTTAAACTTCAGCTTTAAGCAACTTGTGGCTGTGAAATATTTATATGAATTATGTAAGTGCAAATAATTTAGATTCCACTCATGGGTTTTCTCACAAAGTAAAACACTGTACCTGACCCTTTCTATTCCCAGAGAGTAAGTGCTTAGTTGGTGGGTTTATGCCAACTCCTCAGGGCCTTCCAGGGATGATTCATAAAGTTTATTGGGTGCCCCTGATAGACAGACACTGTCCTAGACACTTTTGTGTGCCCTTTCGTTTCATTCTTATGGGACCTGAAGAGGTAAGTGTCATTTCTATCCCCACTTTACAGGAGGAAAAAATGAGGTTTTAGACACTTGGTAAATATACAGTAATAGAGGAAGCCAGGATTCAAATTCAAGAATCAAAGGGGCTGATCTGACCCCTGGACTGCTCTCCATTAGATGCCCAGAAGGTGTGCAGTGGCCAGAGGAGGGGCTGACGTCCACTAATAGTCATGAATTTGATTTATGACACCTTGACCCACGTTGCAGTGACCCAGGACAAGCCTGGTCCTGGGAAACATATTTTGATTTTTTTTCTCAGTTTTGATTTCTTTTTCTCTTTGACACTTGGTACTGAAGGATTAAAATTATCTTAAGGTAAAAACAGAAATGTTTGAGCATTGCAAAAAGAAACTTTTGCTGTTATAATAGATGACATCTGATACCTGGCTACAAGTCATTTTAAGATGACACAAATGATGCTCCCAAGACCACAGAGCTTCTGTGGAAAATCCTCTTAGTGACTCCCCTCTCCGGGAAGCTGTGCAAAATCTGGAATGCTTAAGAATGGTTGTAAGGGCAGATTGTTTGAGAGTAAGAAATATTTAAAAATGAAGGGCTAAGGAAAAGCTCGTTTGAACCTAGAGCAACACAAAATAAAAACACCTGCCGACCTCTCAAAAGCCCTCCTATGTCTTTCTTTCCTCCTCTGAAAAGGTAACTTGGAAACTAGTAAGTCACGGAAATAGGAAGTTTCCTTCTAACCTGCCATGTGATGACAGCCTGTCAAAATATTTGAAGTATAATGATGCGATTTTTATTTTTAACAACTTTTTGCCCTTAAAAATAATGCTTGCTTACCGAACAATATTCAAAGAATGTGGTAATATAAGATAGCATCACCTCTCCCTGGGGGTGACCTAATGTTCCTGACTCTAAGCAGTTACAGCGTGAATATTTATTTATATAATTAGTATCTCACTGTACACACACAGACACATTAGTCTCTAACCTACTTTTAAAAATATATAACCATTTTATCATTGATTTTTAAATTTTGAAAGGTTTAGGCAGAGCTCGAATTACTTGACACAGATGCTTCCCATATGAAATCCAAGTGGATAGTTCCAAAGAGATGGGTGTTAAATGAGTTGGTCTGGTTTTAAGTAGATGAGCTTGAAAGCCTTTAAGAATACAAGAAAAGGTAACAAATTCGATGCGCTAAAATGAATTCTTCCATTACATTTCTTGGAATATCAAATAAGTTATTAAAAAGCACAATTAGTATTATGATTTCCAGATAACCAAAGCAGCTGATTTATTTGCTATTAAAAACGTGATTAAAAAGCTTCTCCTGGATGGGGAAGTTAAAGAGGGAGTCGTCCAAGTATCGTCTTTCTTATTCAAGGATAGAAAGTGTTTTTTAAAAGCATTGATTTTATTATCACTACCAATAAAGAGGGCGAGAGAAGCAGAGAGAGGGGCCGAGGGGAGAGGGGAGGGAGAGAGCCTGGGATGTGTGTGGCAAATTGAGTTACTGATCTTAGTCCCTCACTCTCATAGTGGCATTCTACGTCACCCAGGCCTCATAGTGAGGAAAGGGCCTGTCCTCACCCCCTTGCCTCTTGGCTCGTCTATGGGACTTGCTCGAGCAACTGACTGTCTATGAGGACACGCCCCGAGATACAGGGACAGGAGCTGGAGACTGGAACCTGGAGCCAAACGCAGCTACCCTGAGCCTGGACGGACTGTTTGGGTTGAGAGCCCTGAGTTTCCGGCTCCGGATTCATTATGCAGCATTGTTACTGCAATGGTGACTTGTGGGAGTTGTGGCTGACCCAAAAGAAAAACTCACCCCGGCCTTAATCCCTGAGGCACTCATCCGTTGTGGTGTGCTAAGTTATTTACCATATTGGAAAAACTAGGGGAAAAGCAGCAGTGGCCTGAGGCGAGGAAAGACTTGGGGAGCCTTCTGAAAGGAATCAGGATGCTTTTCCCAGTAAATGTGGAAATAAATTCCGGGACAACAAGATAATTGGCATAGGTCTTGGATGGATGAGGCTAACCTCATAAAATAAAACCATTCTGAGTGTAAAGCCGGAGTCCAAACTCTTCATGCCTTTAACTCAGCAAGGCGTCTAGAGCTGTGAATATAGAGAAAAGCATCCCATGCTCCCAGATCTTACCGGGGTACAGATTCCTTCAGACCTTCTTCCTTGGCTCTGAGGGAGTTTTCAGAAACAGGGGACCTGGAAGTTACACTGGGAGTTCAACACAGAAAGTCACACTCTCCAATATGGAGAGCTACTAACCCCATGTAACTATTGACCTTTAAATCAAATGACAGTAAAGATTCATTTTCTCAAAGACACTAGCCATATTTCACATGCTTAATAACCGCATCCAGCTCGTGGACACCATATTGCAGGGCACAGATAGAGAATACCTTTATCATCCCAGAAATTGCTATCACCCAGCACTGAGCAGTGGCCAGAAGACTCATCCCCCAGCCATCATGTCCTAAAACCAGGAGGCTGAAACCATCTGGAGTTGGGACATGGGAACTCTTTTTGAAGGGGGAAGAGAAAGCTGAAAAGAAGAGGCAATTGTCAACTATGAGATCTCCATACAGAAGCTACTTTCAAAAGGCACAGGATACAGAAAGTTGACCTTTTGTAACCAAGCTTCATCTTCCAGGTAGGAAAGATAGATACAGAGAAACCATGGCAAAGAAGGCAGAGGAGTCTCTAATCCTCGTAATTGCCAATCAGCTAAGACTCTGTTTGATCGTGTATCTTCAGTAATTACAATTTCCATAGGTTATCTAAACCTTAATTCGGTTTTTGTAAATCTGGGCCTACTATATACACTTTGGAGTTCAATTAGATCTAGACTTGCTAGACTCCATTTCCTGTGGCCTCCCAGACATATTTTGGGAGATCACGCACACAAAGCTGAGATTCCACCTGAGTGAGTGTTATAGGTTGCATCTTTGAAAGATGGTCTCGCTGATGTATCCTGTGTCCCCTGCTCTACTAGACACTCACCATCCCTTATCAAGGCGTGGCTCCGTGTCCACTCCACTTGAATCTGAATAGGCCAACGTTGTATGGCAGAAGTAAAGTGCATCATTTTCCAAGCTGGGTCGTAAGAATGCCACGTACTTTAGCTTTGTTCCTCTCCCTTGTTCCTTTTGGACCTTGCATCTTGTGGTGAGGAAACTCCAACAGCCTGTGGAGAGACATGGATAGTGAGGGAATGAGCCCACAGCCCCAGCTGAGCTCTCAGCCAGCCTCTCAGCTAACAGCTAGGACAAGTTTTGCAGACAAGGGAATGAGCCATCTTGAAAACAGACTCTCCAAAAGGAGCACCGGAGCCAATAGTGGGTTGCAGCACCGGGAAAAACTGCCCTGTGGGGCACAGCAAGGCAAAATAAATAATTAGTGCTGTTAAGGCCACTAAAGTTTGAGATGGTTTATTATGTTGCAGTTTGTAAGTGATAACAGATACACTTTTGCTGCCGTAACAAATTCATTCTTAGGATAGACGTGTAACATGGGTCTCACTAGGCTAAAATCAAGATGTTGGCCGGGCTGAGCTTCTCTCTGGAGGCTCAACCAGAGAATCCATTGTCCTGGTTTTCTCCAGCTTCCAGCGGCTGTCCACATTCCTTAACTTGTGTTTTCCTTTCTTCATCTCAAGAACCAGAAATAGCACAGAGTTCTTTCAGAGCATGAATCTGGATTCTCTAGACCTGGCTTCTGCCTCCCTCCCGTACTTTGAAGGAGCCATTAATGACATTGGGCCTAGCTAGATAAGCCAAGATTTCCTCTGCGTTAAGGCCAGCTGATTAGCAACCCTAATTCCTAGCTGAAATTCCTAATCTCTGGGATCTGTGGATATGTTAGATTACATGACAACCTTAAACCCCCTTTGCTGTGTAATCAACCATATCCCCAAATTCCAGGGATTAGGATGTGGGCATCTTTGGAAAGCCACTATTCTGCTACTCCAACAAGTAAGAACAAGGACCAGGGACATCAGCATCATAGGTG
The DNA here is from genome assembly GCA_963574655.1 of Perodicticus potto. Lineage (NCBI taxonomy): Eukaryota > Metazoa > Chordata > Mammalia > Primates > Lorisidae > Perodicticus > Perodicticus potto. Next base: position 26,634 of record CAUYRH010129748.1, on the reverse strand, counting down.
TAAAACAGCAGTCACGTTGGTGGGGGTAGCCTCTCAATAGTATCAGTGGATAACTCCATCCACTGATACTTTAATCAAATTGGCTCACCCGGGTGGCACCTGTGGCTCAAGGAGTAGGGTGCCGGCCCCATATACCGCGGGTGGTGGGTTCAAGCCCCACCCCAGCCAAAGCTGCAAATTGGCTCAAATATCATGTATAGTTTGGGTTGCACATTCTTTCAGGAATCCTGATGGGGGAGAGGACAGCTTACATCGCTCCTCGTCACCTCTATTTTTACATTCCTATGTCTACTAAAATTGTTAAATCTGTGTATTTTCTCATCCCACCTTAGTGTTCCTGTTCTGTACTACCTCTTCCTTAGATACAGAATCCCTCCTTTCCTTGATTGCCATGAAATAGCAAATAACATCAAACAAAATATAATAAAGATCAAAGCCGACAGATTTTTACTAGAAACATGAGGAGACAGAAGGGGTTCGCATGACAAGAGCAAATTAATGTTACACTTCCAACTTTCTGGTTGGACACCAGTTCTGCTAACCCAGGTCAGCCTCCCTGTGTGGCTCAGAGTCTCTTCTGCAGCAAAACAAAAGAAAATGCAGAATACAAATGTCTTCATATAATAACGGAGAGATTGCCAAGAAGGCTATGTTAATCAGTTTGATGAAAATAGTTAAGATTGTATATGAAACCAGCACATCGTACCCCTTGATTGCACTATTGTACACAACTATGATTTAATGATAAAGATAATAAAAAAAAGTAAAAGAAAAGAAAATGAAGGAGCAAAACAGCACCTCCCAGGCCCTCACCTCAAGCTCAGCTGCAGCCCTTCCACTATGTACGCCACGTTCACTGGTGTGCTCGCTTCCCATTTCTCCTTCTTTTAACTAGTGTTGGCAAGAAAGAGGAGGAAAAAGAGAGATTTATTTCTATACTAATGTAGATAAGGCCATCACCCCTCTCTGTCCCCCAGTAAAGGCAGAAAAAAAGTATTGTCTAATTTTCTTTAAGATAGATTTTCCTCTCCATTCAGTTATACGAACAGAAAGAAAATATTTATGCAACTTTGACATTTGGGGAAATCCTGTGAATTCAGGGGTCTGGAGATTGTAGGATAAATGTTTTGCTGGTTTTGGGGGGAGTTGATGTTTTGTTTGCTTCTGCCTGCCTCAGGCTCTGCTGTGACAATTAAATTCAAATGGAGGGGGACGGTGAACTCACACCTAAGGTGCATGATGTGAGGGCATACAGCTCACTCCCTGGGTGAAGGGCTCAACTACAACTTGAACTTGACCTAAAAAATGCAAACACTGTAACCTAATCATTTGTATACGCACATTAATCTAAAATTTAAAAAAAAACAAAGAAAGCAACCAGCAGATAAAGCTAGCAGACTGAGAACAGACAGGACAAGCTACCCAGCAGTGTGTGCTGGAGAAACAAAAGGAGATGTTCTTGCCAGGAACCCGCCTAGGCCCAGAGCAGCGTGGTGCCAAACAGGAAGGATAACAAACCCAGATGGAATCCAGAGTCCGCAGGAGTGCTTCAGAGTTTCCAAGGGAAATTAAAAACTAATAACCAGATAATACATTCTTAGCTCTGTGCCCTGTGGACTTCTGCTGAATTTTGGATGAGGTGAAAAAGAGAGGGAAGGGAGGCGGGAGAGAAGGAAACAAACCTGTCGTAAAAGCCACAGGTGCAGCATCCACTCCTATTCTAACTGGTGCCCCGGGGCACAAGAAGTGGTTGGGCTTTGGAGTATGCTAACTGGTGTTAATATTTCTTTGGGAAGATGTACTAAGGGAGAGAAAATGTTAGAGAGCCGAGTTAAGAATAATGAGAGAAATTTAGAAAGGCCACAGCCTCAAACAGCACAAAAGGCACAGTGAAGAATATACCTTGGGCGCTGTATGGAGCAGCTGGGGCCACATGTCGTATTGTGATAAGAGATTTTCATATATCAATTCATTCAGTCCTCACCAGGAGAGGCGTTCTCTCTCTCTCTCTCTCTCTCTTTCTCTCTCTCTCTCTCTGTCTCTTCCAAAGATATGAGCCTGGCTAAGGAATCCAGCAGAACTGGGCTGAAATCCTAGCCCTTAAACACACTACGGTTCAGTTCACTCACTTGTAAAATGAGATCAATATACCTACAATTTCTTATGAGGGTTGAATAGGTAAATTTGTGACAATCAATCACTTATCGCAACACCATATGTAACAATATGCACATTCTCAGAAACAGAAAACATACGTTCACACATGTGTATTTGTGTAAGTGTAGATAATACATATTTTCACTCAGGAGAGTTGACACCGCAACCAGAGACCCAGAAAAAAATACTTATTAAAATAAAAGGAAACATTCCACTGGGGTCTGGACATACCACCCTGGTGGAAGATACCATCTTCTTACCTGGGCTAAGTTAATAGTCTCAGAGCTGGTCAAGCTTTTCCCTAATGGCAGTGATCTTCCAAGTGTAGATCAGGTTAGTAGCCCTGCATGAAGCCCTCCAGGGTTTTCGACTGTCTTTAGAATACTATCCAAATGCATCACACTGCCTCCAGGGCCTACTTGATCACCCCGTCTCCCTCATCAAACTCATCTCTTATCCACCTTCCACTCCACCTATGCTCCAGCCGCACTTGCCCTCAATGTCTTTCTTAACCACCCCCAGTTCTGACTTAGGGTCCCAGCCCTGTGAAGCTTTTACTTGGAATGCTTGTCCACCAAAACCTCCTGTGTCTAATTACTTCCAATCAATCTCATCTCCACGTCCATGGCAACTCCTCAAGGATGACTTCCCTGATGGTCCAGTCTAAACAAGACCTCTGCTCACACTCCACTGCAACACTCTGTTTCATTTTCACTGTAGCATCTAACATCCTCCTGCTTTATTTAACTGTTTGGTGTATCATTGCAACCCAGCACCTACATCACCGTCTGACAATGGCAGACCTTCCGTGAACGTGGAATAAATAAGTGCATGACAGCACAGACAGGAACGGTGCCCCTGCAGGCCCTCTGAGTCCATTAAGAGGCTCACAGACTGACAAGGGTGTGTGAGAAAGAGACCTGAAGCACTGTGTGTTATTCTGGTTTAAGAGCTGAAATAACATTACCTAGTGTCTTTTCCCAGGTCTGGACTTGCTAATGCAATTTCTAAGAGCTGGGAAATTTCATCACCACCATTTCTCCATCAGTAGTCTAAATCTTATAACTAAACACCAAGTATAACCTCTGTAAGTTGACCACCCACAGGACTGTTTCAAACCCGTCGGCGTACGGAGATGGTCAGCCTATGGAACTGTCACTGCGTACACGCAGGGCACGCCAGGGATCTGAAAATTAGGTCAGCTGAAGGAAGTGGTCAATGTTGGGAGGTAGTCAGCTATGGAGGTTCTACTATAATAACTTTAAAAACTTAACTATTTCCTTGGAAATGTAACATAAAGCTTTTTAGCTTTAACATGTAGACCAGTGCTCAATTTGTTTTGCGTTTTTGATTTTCATCCTTTACTTCTTGTAAGCCTTCTGGAGGCATTCCTTTCCGAATGGCTAGGCCTTTCGCTTTTGGATTGATTCCTGAATTTTAATCCAAACTTTCTATAATGGAGCAATGGGAAACAGGGATCAAGAAAATAGGTTTCCAAACCTCAATTTTCCTCTTCAATTTAAACTTCTGTTATTTATATTTTTAAGAAAGCTTCTAAATGTCCTGCAGAATGAAATAACCATGATATCTACATTTCTCGAAAGCATAGACCAACACATATGATTAGTACTGGGGGAAGAAATAAAAATAAAAATAATGTGGAACCCAAAAAGTCCAGCTGCAGCCAGCCAAAAGCCAGGGAGAAAGCCAACAGCCAGCATTTCCTCCGAGAAGAAGCCTGATTCTCAGCTGGGCTTGTGCTTGAAATAAAACTCTGTTATTCTTGAGTTTAGTGGTTTAGTGGGCTATGTTTCTGCTTTTTGCTTTTTTCTTTTTGTAAATTGAAGGTTCCTTGCTCACTAACCATGTTAGACTAACTAAATCTCTGGCAAATTGGATTGCTTTGTACTTTTGGGAGAACCGGGTTTGGAAAAGAGGCGCTTTCCTTTCTTCTTCCAGATCCTACTGTGGAGTCTGTCCCACCTGCCTTTCTTTGAGCCATGAGGATTGCCTGGGGCAGGGAGAAGGGGCGAGGGTAGCTCCATTTCCAACTCTAGGAAGTAGTGCTTCTTCCTGTTGGAAGGGACCTGATCTCTAATAACAGAGATTTAGGAAAATAATGTGTTCAAACTTAAATGTGTTTAAATGGCTGCAGTGTTTCTCTGCTATCATATAAAATATTGTCATATTAATATGGTAATATGTCAGTACCATATTAAAGAGTGAAATAAGAGATCATTTTTAATAGAGAATGTCTTTATGAGAATATTAGACAATAATCAGTCATTTGGAGGAAGTGGTCCCATGAATTTTGCAGGTGCACTCATGGTAATTACAGACAAATGAGTGTAGGCATCTCAAAATCTGAGTCACAATGCTTAATACAAATGAAACCCAGGATCCATTTACAAACTCTTGTGCCCATTTCCAAAACTAGGACTAAAATGCTGCACGAGTTCACTGGTAACGATAATGCAAGAACATATATAAATTTTAAAGATAAAATGTAAATAAAGCATTGTGAAAGTTTTCTTGGAAAGAAGGGCTATCTGAACCAAGAGATAAAAAAAAAATGAATTCCAATTATTGTAAATAATTATGACCATGAAAGGATATAAAATGTTTTTAAAATTTTGGAAAATACATGAGAAAACACAGAATTCCACCATCCTAAGGAACCTATGATCTATGTTATATATGTCTTTAAGCTTGTTTCCATATGTATACAAGTTTTATATTGTGATAGTCTTACTGTTTTGTACTTCTTTGAACTTTTCACCTTATTTTTTAGAAGTATTTTCCTTTGTTACCACACCTGTCTTCATAATTATCACTTTTGGGGTTGCAGCATAATATTCTATCATGTACTTCTACTATAATTCAATTAATATTTCAACTATTATTTGACATGTAAGTTTTTAATGTCAAAAATTATATTAGACATGGATACTTTTATAGGTAAGGGGTTTTTCCTCTTCCTTTGGTTTCTTTTCTTAGGATAAATTTATAATGAGATTATCGTATCTATGCATCTGAACATTTTTACAACTCATATTTGAAGTATATTATACCAATTTATTTTTGCAAAGGCAAGATAATTAATCCTTTCTCCAGTCATACATAGGGATTCCAGATTCACCTTAATCTTACTAGCAAAGGAATATCTATCCATCTGTCTCTCTGAAATGTAATAGGTTAAAAATGGTATTTTTTAATGCTTTCATTTTTACTTTTTTAGTTATTAGTGAGACTATTTTAACATGCTAAGGAATAATTATATTTCTTCCTTTTTGTATGGCCTGTTACAGGTTTTTAAATGAGTTTGGTTAGTTATGGGGAGGTCTTTTCAACAGAAAATTTAGGTTGGTGAAGGCCCAAGGGGGGATATGAAGAGTAGGTTGATTGATTTGGATTATAGAGTACGCAGAGAGGAGAGCAAAAAAAAAGACAGGAATCAAACTGTGTCAAAACCACAGACCAGGAAGGGAAAGCACCGTCCCCAGGAGGTCGAAACATTCCTTTCTTGCAAGAGTTGTGTCAGGTGTGGAAGAATAGATGTTAAATAGGATTTATCCAAGTTAAGTCCTAACAAAGAAACGGTAATAAGTCCAATATCGTCTCTTCCTGATGACTCATGAAATAATTAAATATGTTCTTTGTTCTCTGGGACAAAGGTGTTATAAAAAGTATGTTGATGTCTTTCCTCATCTGTGGAATGTATTCCTAATAAATGCTGTTTTCGAATGGCAATATTCATTTCTGCAGTCACTAAAATTTAAGTGTAGGACTGTGTCTTTCCTCTCCGGTTGCTGGGTTCATGGTTGAGACCCCTATAATGAATGACAGATTAATAAGTTACCAGCCTGCTTTATAGATTTTCAGATTTTTTTTATACAAATTCATTTTATGTAAGTTTTATATCACACTAGTGCCTTCAGAAATGAAGACCCCCCCCCAAAATGGAAAAACTGTATTTTTATGGGCAGTCAGGCAGGAGTATGATGAGAGGGCAAAAGGACCCTAATTTGATGGTAATAAACTGGGGGGAATTTAGCCCCCTGTTCAGATGCTTCTTTGCGTTTCTGTACATTGTTCCTTCCTGCCCAGTGTAGGACAGGACACCCATCACCTGCAGGTCTTCAAGGGAGTACCACTTTAGTTATGAAATGTATCAACTAATACAAAGTTCGAGATACAGGTAGGCTTAGTGACCGTGTTCTTGATGTGCTATAGCAGTATAAATAAATACTAAATGATGGCAAGTATGTTTTTGCACTGAAGTTTGCATAACATAATATAAAATAAGATTATCAAATCTATAGAAAATGGGATTTCCTGTCTGTGATTGCCATCTGATAGAGCAGAACGCTGCAGTCCCTAAATCATCCTACAGAGGATAAATCTGTCCACCAGCAGATGTAGCTACTTTGCTTGAGAGATTTGGTTTTGGGTTTATCAGAGCAGTAGGTGACAAAGGTGATAGACAAGAGAGTGTAAGAAGTCTGGCCTGGTAACAGTGCCCTTGGTGAATGGGGAAAAGCAGCCACTGAACTTCAGCAGAGTCACACTTCTGTTTTTGGTTTGCCCAATGACATATCACAACAATTGTATTATTGGAATTCATGCATAAAAAAACAGCAGTATTATTCCTTGTTTAAGATTCTAGCACTCGACAATGTTGCTTCCTTACCATCACATATTACATTTAAAATGTGACTTTTTAAAAAATATATAAAGGGCTTTCTTGGTAATGCAACTCTGGAGATAACAGCAGGATAGATCATTTTTATGAAAATTGTATTAGTTTTATGACAGCCGTTTCTGTTCAGGAATTGGCTTTTGCATGGCAAAATTGGTTTCTATTTGTTTACTTGTATGGTTTGATGTTGGTTACTTACTTGCTCACTTCTTGAAGATGCCAGCTAAAATATCTGGACAGAAGTTAAAACATTCAGTTGCCTGAATGCTTTACCTATAGCATGCCAAACATCTGGACACTGAAAATTGTTCTCAATTTTTGTATTCAAATTATTATAAATGGTACTCACTCCCTATCAGTAAACACTGCTTGAATTAAAATAACAGATCATACAACTTGCACGATGCATGAAGTGGATCTCCCTTGGGGAGTTCAACAAAAACGAGGTTTGTTAACCAGCTACACGGTCACCAGGAAAGAGTCCGGGGATAGGACGTGCGAGAGCTCTGTTCATTCACTCATTCACTCACTCAGGAAGTCATCCGATAAGTATATGCAATGCTGTTGAAATCAGACTTTGGTTTTTGATACACTAGAGTGTGGCATTATTTAAATTTTCTGTAAGAGCAAAATCCTTTGCCACACATTTATCCTCTTTATAACCATTCTTGAAGTTTTGGTTTGGTTAATGTTTAACTGAGTATATTACATAAGGCTTTTTAACAGACAAATTTCTGCCTTTTACACACTGAGAATACATTATTCTAAAAGTTACCTTAGAAAAGAGATATAACAGATGAATCACCCACTTGGAGGATGTACTGGGACCCTCACATGAGCCAGCCTATAGAATCAACTTTCTTTTGTATTTTGTTGTTATTGTTCAGCCTCTCATTTCCCATCCCCCACCACCCCACCCTCTCTCGTCTTGGCCAGAAAATGCTGTGCAGGTGTCAGTCATCATTGAAAATATACTCTGTTACGGACAATTTAGTTTATGTGCTGGAGCAAATACACAGTTACAGACAATTTATTTAATGCAATCAGGAAGCTTTGGTATCTGATCATCGCTCCAAGTTGGAGCAGTAGGAGCTAAGAATGACACGAAAGAATTTAGCAGGTTTACAGGCAGTTAAAGCAGAGAAAAAGGAAACAATTTGTGAGCAGCTGAAGTAATGCAGAAAAAGGAGAACTGTCACTCTCACTGCCTATATTGTCTTTGATCATTCCCTGTTGTTGAAACTCGTCTTCGTGGACATACAAAGGCAAAAGCCAGAAAATAACAGTCTGAGTTAGAATCTTGTTTTCCCTGTCAGAGAATGACAGGTGTATCTTAGGAGAAGTAGAACAGTATTTTGTTTTCTAGATGGGAAACGAGTCTATGGGAACGAGACCCAGGCAGCAGTTGGAAATTGGCAAGACAAGAACTATTGCTTAAAGTGGGGAAAGGAGGGGAAAACTGAAGAAAGCTACACCAAGTGCCAGGGCACAAGCCAAAGTTTCAAAGCAACAAAGAGTCAACTCAGGAAAACAGAGGAAAGCAAGGTAGAATCTCTGGGTCTCCCTGTGGCTGACACACCTCAAGGAGGGCCTAGTGCTCCAAGCACACGGTGGCCTCAGACGGCGCTGGCTGTGAACCTGGGCCGGTGAAATCTAGCCCTGTTGGAAGGCAGAAGTTGAGAGCAGTCAGGGCTGGCATTGGCCATGTTAAGTCAAGTCATAACCAAGAAACGGCTGGCATTATTTTCTTTTCAATTGCTGAACTCTTTGAGGGTTCACCTATTTTCCCCCAATGTGTCTCTCATGATGAATACTCTCCAGGATAAATCTGATCTTTTTCATCCATTTTGATTGTTCTCTTCAAAATTATCACCCTTAGAGTGGACCCAATAGTCCACTCTCTACATTGCTTTTGTTGAGAAAGAAGTCTGTTTTGTGTAAAGAGGATAAAGGAGTCATCTCATTCATCGTCTCGGATGTTAACTATAGCACCAGTCCCTCCTGACTTGGAGTCTTCATCTGATGATCACAGGCTTGGATGTAGGCTACGGTGTAAGTGTACTGTAATATACATACAAATTCCATCCCTCATAGAGAATTCCCTTCACAGATACTGGGACGTTAATGAATCTGTGCAGTGCATTACACACAAAGTACTTTCTCCTCCTTTTGGGACAATATCACTGAATCGTAAATAGCATAAACAATTGACTCTTCTTCTCCAACAAAGTCAAGAGGCTGAAATTGCTTCAAGAGAAACACCTTAGTGTCTTTGAGCTGATATTGACCATAGTTTTCAATTTTCCCAATGTACCAAATAAGTAGAGAATATCAGATATTAAAAAATCCTCATTCCTTTTAATTACCTTTTAATTAACTTTCTGTGTCCTTTAATGAAGATACAAGTTTTTTACAATCATACAGAGTTCATGACTCCTGCATATCCTTAATGCCACTGAAACCTGAATTTTACATAATAATTGGTTATTTAAAATTCAATAGCATGGTAGACAAACTAAGCTGATGGTTTTGAATTAGTATGGTCTTTGATGAGATTTTTATTCTACTGCCCTGGGAATCATATGCTTTAGGAAAGAGTTGTTTAGAATTGGAGAAAATAAGAAGTAGTGCGAACTGAAACTCCTGAATCAAGTGACACAAATTTTACTGAATCAGAGAAATAAAACTGAAGTGGCCCAAGCATGGTTCTTCCCCTCGCCTCGGTTTGTACTATGCTCCCATCTCTGCCAAACAAAAAATGTAGGTGAAAGAAGAGAAGTCAATAGCAAATGAGTCCAAAATTATTTGTTGAAAAATGTAAATTCTTTAAGGGTAAAATTCTGCTCTTACCTAAAATATCAGAATTTTCTATGAAGATGGTCTGGAGATCTTTGCAAAATGTCACTAAGTAGCATCACCATTCACTATTTTGGGATGACCTGATAGAAGGTTGTGATTAATTTTGCTTTTGACTTTTATGGTAAATATATTTTATTGAGTAAACAAAAAGAATTGTAGAATAGCAGGTGACATGTTAAACTACCTGAAAGAACAGACTATTCTTAAGAAACCTACTCTGTCTATAACTTACATAGGAATGACAGTTAGCAATTGTTGATATAATCTCCTCCTTTAGTAGATTTAAAAACTAAAGAGGAATGAGATTACATGACTTATTCAAAACCTCAACAAAGAGTTGTACTTTCATTAATATAGGTTCAGTAATCAATGCATTTTTTAAAATTCTGGCATTTATTAGCTGGAAATATGTTAACTTCAAAACACTAACATTTCGTTTCTTCAAATGTTTTTTTGAAAGTATTACCATTCCACATTTATTTCATTTGTTTAGTTTGGATTTCATCTCATATAGCCTTACTTACTGAGATTAGCTTATACTCATAAATTTTGCTCCAGAGATAAAGTTTAACAGCATTATTTACGATTTCCTATAAATTATAGTCCAGTGAAAGATTGAAAGATATTTTTATGCTTGATAACATCTAACTGATGAAGGTTCAACCAGTACTTAGAGATAATATTTCAAAATGGAGTATTTTGCACCAACATCAATAAAGAGACATTTTCCTTGTGTTTATCTGAAATTTTTCTTTATTCAATTCAAGCATGCCTGGGTGCACAACACTTTCTTCTATCATTGGGTAGTTCTAGAGGCTGGAACGTAGGGGAATAGTGTGATAGTGTGATGGCCCGTGAAGATTATCTGTCAAGGTTTACGCCAAAGCTCAAATCCAGTCCAAGGTGGAGGGACTCAGACCCTGAAGGTGAAAGCTCGCATGCCTGATACATTAGCCTGTATCAAACCAAGTAAATAATCTAAAGACCCAAGGGCAGCACTCATATCCCCCAGACAATTTAACATCCCCGACAAACTCAAAAACCAAACTCAAACGTTTATACTATTATTAAAAGACTGATTACTTATTTAGAAAAACTTGAACTTTTATGCCTCTGCAATAATGTTCTCAAACTTTTGGATGTCTCAATTTTTACACTGTTAGAAATTACTAAAGCCCCCAAAGAGCTCCTTATTAGATGGATTATATTTATCAATATTTACCATGTCTGAATTAAAGCTGAGAAATTTAATTCTCTCATTTAATTTTTAAGAAACAATAAACTCATTACATATTAAAAATAAAATAAAATAAAATCTTTAAGAAGAAAAGAAAACTTGGTTTTCCAAAAAACATCATGAAAATATGACACTGGTTAACATTTTTGCATATCTGTTTACTTCTTGGCCCAATAGAAAACACCTGGATTCTCATAGCTGCTTTTTCAATCAATCTGTTGTAATCCATTGTTTTGATTGAAGTGTAAAAGGAAAATTAGCCTTGGTGAAGGTATGTATTTGGAAAAGGAAGGACACTGTGGACCTCCTAAAATAGGATCAGAGACCTACAGGGTCCCAGGACAACAATTGGAGAATCACTTCTCCAGAAAAGATAAGGCCTTTTCCCATCCAGTGCTTGGAGAACACGACCACTCAGGAGCCCCAGTTTTATTTTTCAGAAATATGAATGAGACTTATTTGTCCAGAAGAATATAAAAACTATTCATTCAAACACCACTCTGTCAGGGGAGTTTCTATACATGAAAAATCTGTGTGTCCCAACAGGAGCATTTTAGCCCATAATTCTCTCCTATATTCTAATGTGCTGCCCTTTGGATATTTTAGACTTATAAAAGCCCATATTCCATCACTTAGAAGCCTTGAAACTTGGAAGACAACCGTCAGTCTAAAGACATATATTAAACTTACATTTCTACCAGTTCTTGGCCTAAGGCCCCTCTAGCCTTGTCCCAGTTATAGGACACTCTATCACTGAGCAGCCAACACATTTCTATGGTCCTTCTAGCCCCTTGCCAATGATTTATTAATTTTTTTTGTGTGTGTGTACTCTTGGAAGTGCTTGGTTGTGTCTTGACTATACCAGAGGTACCAAAAAATATATACATGTTTTAAGAGATCTTGTTGCAAGTAAAAGCAACAATTCCCCAAAAATATACTAATTGCAGGTAAAATAGAAGTGTGTAGCATATCTAGCTACACTTGACCAGTAACTTTACCTTCAATCTGACATCAAAAAGTAATACATAAATAACATCTCTTAAAGTGTGTATACATGCTTTTGGCACCCTCCATATATGGACTTTTGAAGCTCTTTTCTCAGGGATAAAATTTGAAACTCTGGACTCTTTGAAATAATAATTTTAAGCCAAATATTCTAAATTTCTCACCTATTATAAGGAAACTTTTTATCTTCTCCTAAGATATTCTAGTTAAATCCCTCCATTTTTTTTAGAAAACAGAAGCTAAGGAGGACTAAATGACTTTGCTATGAGTACACAGAAAGTAGGGAAGGATTTTTATCCACTTTTTTCGATCCTTGACACCAGTGTGATTAGACTGTCTAAAAGATTGGAATAAATATATAACCCTAAAAAATATATATTCCCGAAAGCCTTCTCCCACACCCATGACCTCACCCAGTTGAAACATTCCACAGTTGCCTTCTAGCCCTAAATTCTAGCCTTATAGTAGTGTTGAGAGAGATGGGGACCTTCCTGATATGAATTAGTTCAGGATCTCAAAGAAGAAGAGCAGCCTGAAGTCAAGCCAACCAATTCTCCGTACATTTCCTTCTTACTAAAAAGAAACAAATCAGACAGTTCTTTCTGGATCTTATGCTATTGCTGACCTATGTTTCTCAATGTTTAATGGATTAAAATTTCCTCTGGTGTAGGGGATCAAACACTTGCTATTGTCAAAAAGAATCTACCACCTGTAACAATATGATGTAGTAATAGTTTGCCTTTATGTCATGACAGCAAAGAAAAGCAAGGTTTGAGATGATTTATCTTCTAAAATTCATGTAATGCATGTGAAACCTGCCTATCCAGCTTCTTTACTTTGTCAAGTATTGTTGGAATAGTAACATTGAACATAACTGCTAATTAACAGGTTGTTAGCAGTGGATTCACTTCCACTACAACCTTTAGCTCATCATTATCCACCTTGCTCTAAGGTTGCCCACTTGACTTATTTTCAAGATGAAAATCACCAGAATGGAATTTCTCCAACCACCAGTGTACTGTGCATTCATTAGCCACATCCTTCTCAAACACTTTGTTGGTATTTCGAGCTACCTGCACTGCATTTATCCCATAATGGAACTCATACTCAAAACTAACACAATGAAACTTACTAAATGCAGAATACAAATGTCTTCATACAATAACTAAGAAAATGCCATGAAGGCTATGTTAAACAGTTTGATGAAAATATTTCAGATTGTATATGAAACCAGCACATTGTACCCCTTGATTTGATTGCACTAATGTACACAGCTATGATTTAATAATAAAAAAAAATACAATGTTTTGTACTTATCAATGGTGACACAAAAATTGCTCTAAAAATATTCGAAAGACGTTAACAAGCCAATACGTGCATTTGAAAGAATGAGAGTGTGCCTTCGCAATAAAAATAAAATCAGAAGTGTCAAAGATAACAAAGTGTCAGAGATACCAACTGTCAATCATAATACTTAAGGAAATCAATTATTCCACACTTCATAGAGATCTGATATTCTATACTTAATAACATAATAAATATGCCTTAATGGAGTTTAATCTTTCAAGGCAGAGATATGTTGTCTTCTCCATAAAATCAGTTTGGATAATTGTTGTCCTTTTTTCAAGAAAAAAGAAATCGTTGCCCCTTTGATAATTGTTGTCCTTTTTTCAAGAAAGAAGAAATCGCTGCCTCTGGAGCTATCCATGGTGCTTATTTAAGGGACTCATTTTTTTCAGCCTGCCTCCAAGTATTTCTAGATCAAGCTTCTTTATGAGTCTTGCTCTGATAAGTTCCAATGTTTGTCACGCCCAGAGACGTTTGCTGCTGGTTCATATTGCCAGTTCTACCCTCTACCTATTCACCTTTTTCTTTGCTGAGAATCTTCCCACCTGCCCCTGTTCCTGGCTCAGTCTCCACTGGTCCAGGTATCTCGCCATGGCTGAGACAGAACAACAGCAAAACACTGACCTTGAGAGTAACCAATAAGCATGATTTAAAGATGACTGGAAAACCTGCCCTGCCTCAAAGTGTCTCCTCATTTTAAACTTGCAGCATGACACAACTCCCATCTCGTATTGTAACATCAAAGAACAGCAGCACCTGGGTTTACACAGGCATTAGATTAAATACTTCAGACTAATTTACATGCATGTCATCTCCATGATCTAGACATCATTATCCCCTATTTATAGGCAAGGGAAGGTTCAAAAAAGTTGATACCATGTCCAGTTTAACATAAGTAATATGTAGCAAATGCCGTTTCAAACTTGATTGTAGGGCTTTATACCCAGAGCTTTATGCCTTACAATAGAGTCTCAAAGAACCACAGCCATCCTTAAATTCAGTGCTGTTCATATGTAATCAACTTTTGGCATTTGGCTTTGATTCATCTCTTTGATTTATGCACTTTATCATTTTTATGTCGTATGTTCGCTCACCCTTGACTGAGGTTGGAAAAGACACATTTTCTTTAAAACCGACTGATTGAGTGCAGGTGTAAAGCTGTATCATCAAAAACTACTAACCCCTTTCACTGTACCCAGGTAACAGGCAATTAAATCAGAGTGATTTGCTTCAGGCCAGAAGCTCATTGACCGGCATAATCCTTCCTTACTTTTCTTGAGCTTATAGATAACCTTTAATGCCACAGAGCCAGAGTGCCCACAGCCAGAATGAGGGAAGTTTTGCAAGTGATGGATTTAAGCTTTGTCATATGGGAACTGAATGGGATTATCTCCATCAGATTTTGTTCACATTTGTTCATGTTTATTTTCCAGTTTCACTGTATCTGTAATCCATTCTACAGTAAAGCCTCCATTGTTGACCACCTCCTTAAGTTGACCTAATTTTTATAAGCCAGACATGCAACACATGTAGGTGTTGGTACAGTAGGCCTCGTTCCTTAACACCTCTGTATGTTGACCAGTTTATTACAGTCCCTTGAGTGGTCAAATTACAAAAGTTCTACTGTAATTTCAAAGTTCCAAAGCACAGGGAACTAACTCTGGGTTAACTTCTTACTTGACCAGCCAACAAGTCAGATAACACAGGATAATCACTTCCCCTCAAGATCCTTAACTTAACTACATATAGGACAAAATACACTAGTTCCTGGGATTAGAAAGAAAATATACCTTGGGAACAACATTCTTTTAGCTTAACCCCAGCCCATCCTCTGGTCCCCAAGATTCGTGTACAATCCATGCACAAACACATTCACCCCTTTTTAGCATCCCCCCATCTCCACTTATTACAACACCCATTCAGAATTCATTCAGCTCTCATCTAAAATCTGACCATCAGCTGAGAATTCCCCAATTATTTAGATTTATCATCTTAATCATCTAAAGCAGGTGTTTGAGACCCTGGGTATGTCCCATCCTGAGGAAGAATTCCTCTCCTTGTTTCTTCCTACAACAAGGATCTACATGAAGATATTGTCCCACTTCAGAATTAATATTAAAAATTTGAGGCAAATCAAAGAGCTCGAAAGCCCTAATGGGCATTTTTTATTTGGCACAATTCAGCTTTGTTTTCTGCTAAATTGTATTACAAATGCATGAAAGTTAAATAGCTTGTCTTGAAAGTCAGCCAGAAGCTTTCAGTATGTTGGTGCCGGAGTGAGGGTTCTTTGTGATGAATGAATCAGTCACACCTGCTGCTGCTGCTTCTGGTTTGAAAATTTTGTAATCTATTCCTGGAGATTTGTCTGTGTCTAGTGACTTTCCTCGCATTTTTGCCTTGTGGCGGATACAATCTTCTAATACACAGTATCTTTCCCTGTCACTGCCTCATCAAAGTGTATTTTAAGACAAATTGACAATTAAAGTGACAATTACAAACAAGTGAAAATTCAAGATATATGACTGTATCATTACAAAGAACTTAACTGAGGTGACACAAGAAACCTGTCTCTTTACGTACAGCTGCATTTGCTCATGTAGACAACATCTCTGTCACAGCTTACTGATTTGCTTAGTAACTGTTAAGTTGTTCTCAATTTCAAAAATGTTTAAAAAGTAAACCATGTGTATGTATTGTAGACTTAAGATGCTGTGGCATTTTCACATAATTCCTTTATACAGTGTCATTTTAATGGCTGCATATTATTTAATTGTTCACGACCAACTTTTTAGTCAACTAGGCTGTTTGCAACATTTATGTAATTGGGGTTTGCAATATGTATCTGTGTCCTGAAATGGAGTTCAGGTATTTTAACATTTATTCCTGAAAGTATCTTAAGAATTAAGAAGCTATTCTAGATTAATATGCAAGTAGAATGGCCATTTTTTCAAATCTCTGTTTCTGATTTGTTTTCTTCTTCACCCTTATTTTAACTTGCTCTTATATTCTTTGTTTGAATATATTGACCGGGTAGCCCACTAAGTCATTATTAGCCATTAACCCCTGATAGGTAGACTTGTTGCTAAATGTTTTTCAGTGCATTGGAAAGCCCTGGGGAAGAAGGCTTAGCCCTGTGAAGTGTGTGGGAGGCGGGATGAGGGGACAGACCTGGACCTTGAGGAAGTAGTAGGGAATGGGAGCCAATACTACCTTTTCATTAGGGAGTGGTAGCCACTCCAAGGGCCACCCAGGAATCACTAGTGGGTGAGCTTGCAGAGAAGGCAGATGGGAACATGCTAGCAAGAATGATGGGGGAGGCTGGAAGGCAAACAGGACCTAACTCTTCATTCACCCTAGAGACTCACCTGGTCAGCACTCATCGTCTAGTGCATTTGTCACTACCCTCCCTCTCCTGTGAAAAGGTGGGTGTGAATAGTGAACACTAGGACAATGTCAGCAAATCAGGGAAGAGCTGTGGGAAACCGGAGGCGCATGTGTGTTCCTGAAGCAGCAGGTGGGAGAGGACAGCCTGGATCTACAGTGTCTCACCACCCCGGGATTTGCAGTAGGACCTTCTGCTGAGAGTAAAACTTGATAGTTTCGTATATTGTCTTTCTATTCTTTAAGACTTTTATTTAAATGTTTAATAAGTAAAATCTGGGTTTATTCTCCAATGTCTTTCCCTACCCATCTTTCCAATTCATTTCTATCAATTGTCATATCCGTTCATCCTTTCTAATGGATTCCCAGTGGTCTCACCTCTCCTACCCCCTTTCTGTACACTTGGACTCAAAATAGATTCAAGCAGAACCAGAAGAGTCATGTACAGAGGTGGAGTGGCCAAAATCCCTTTGGCAACAGCATGGAAAGAGCTAAGGGGCATTCTGCTAACCTGAGCAGCTGCAGGCCCTGGCCAGGCCCTCCGTAGATCTTCCTCCTCCAGTGAGACCCATTTCTCTTTCATAGGCAGAATTTCAGGGGCTATGAGAGGTAGAGAGAGAGAGAGGTGGATGAGGCACCATGGCCTTACTGCTGACCTGCAGTGACCAGAGGGTGCTCAGCAAGCATCATTCCAGCTCCAAAAGAAAGAAAGAGCCCACTGTCTCTTTATAAAAGCCTAAAATAGAACTGCCCTTTTAAATGCCAGGCAACATTGTAAATGCGCCAATCTATTTTCTGACTTACTATAACTGCTGGGTCCTTCATGCACAATGTTGCTCTCTAGGGTTGTCTGAATCTATTTCATAGCCTTCCTCGTGTATAGTGAGTTATGTTTTTTTCAAGATTGAATCACATTTTAATCACATTTTATTTTTTTTAACTAAATTTAGTACAGTGTGTCTCAATTCTTAATGGTGCCTGCAACAACTCCCGAATTAGAAAGCTCTTGAAATTTCACTAGTTGTTTTCTTGATGTTTTTCAAACCTTCTTACTGACATAGTAACTAATATTTGGATGGTGCTTTACAGTTTACAAAATAGTTTCAAGCCCATCATCTCCTGTGAGTCAGTATTACTAAGATCTCTCTTTATCAAGCCAGTCAGGCTTGTAGATATTAACTGTTTTGTCAAAGGCTACACAGCTCCTAACAGAATTGAGATTGAAGTTGGCCTTCTGGCTGCAAACCCCATGGATTTTGTACCTCCCAGGGACACCTGCCTTCTGGACTAATTTCTGTCCATGTATTTCTACAGGGCAGTGCCTGTGACTCAAAGGAGTAGGGCGCCGGCCCCATATGCCAGAGGCGGCAGGTTCAAACCCAGCCCCAGCCAAAAAAAAAAATGCAGAAAAAAAAAAAAGAAGTTATGCTTAACAAAGTTAATAATAATTACAATTACTTTTATTTGATAGGAAAAGGAGTAAATCTCTGTATCTAGAAAGATTTTTTGATCACAGATTTTGTTCAGAGATATTTTTTCATGTGTCTGCCAACATAAAAACCATACACACAAAATGAGTGGTGGGTAATTTTAAAGATATTGATAGCTGACATTTATTGAGTACTTTCCACGTGCCAAACTCCATATGACTTCCCAAAACTATTTCAGTTAATCCAAAGAACACGCCTATGATGAAAGTACTAATTCCATGCTCATTTTGTGGTGAGGATCGGCCATGTGCCAAAATCCATGCTTTTCTATCTACTTGCTTTGTAAAAACTCCTTCTCTTTTGCTTCCCCAAATAATCAATATCCAAGATTCACCAGGCTCTTCTTCTGCCAGTATCTGAACACTTCTGTCATCATTTGGAGCTGGGATTATTCACTTTTAGCCTGGTGTTATTTGTAACTGCAGCATCTTTTGTTTTACAACATTACTACACTCTCTCTTTTCCCAGTATCTTTTTATTCACAAGGACAGAATTCATTCAGTTATTTTCTAGGCCTATGTAAACATATCCATTCTGTGCATGAAGGAAGTAAGTTTTCACTGCAAACATCTCTGATACACTACAAAATTTAAAATCAGAAGCACCCATCTCAATGCACCCTCTTTTTCCATAGATTGGGTCTTGCACTGCACTAATGCCTTGGAGTCAGAGCCGTGGTGTTTAATGGTTCTCTACACTCAAGGGGGTTTGTATTCAGATGTTCCTTTCCCTGACTATTGTGCTCCTCCAAGATCTTGTTTTCCTAATTCCTTGGCCCTTAGAACTTACTCTACACACTTTCACTTTGCTTTTGACTTCAGATAATTTGGTGAAATGCTTTTGTTAGGCTTGGCCATGCTCCCGTGAAAGAGTAGTGTTTTATACAGTGTTGCAACTTGCATTTCTATATGAATAGGACCAAGAACAAAAACTCTTGTCAAAACAGAAGCATCCATGTCAAACGGATGCTACTGTAATAAAACAAACACAAAATGCCTTTCATTGGAACGGACGTCTTGTGATCTGAGCATTTCTGTAAACTCAGTCCGCCCAGCCAATGTAGCCAACTTAGAATACATCAGGAGGCATAAAAATGGAAAATGGGCATGTGGGTCCGCCTTATTGATATTGTGAAATGTTAGGGTAAGATTTTTCTGTCTCATCTCCTCATTTGAGGGCACCACATTCAACAAAGAATAATAAGGGTTGTGAGTAGCACTGATGTAGTTGGGAGAGGGACCTATTTGGATTCATGGTGCTCATTCGAGACAATTACATTTTTAAACTTTCAGAAGATGGTCAGAATTGAGTCCTGGTGAGCTTTTTCCACGGTAGTGGAGCCGACTTGCAGTAGGATATGCTACTGGCAAGGATTTAATTTCACCTGGAAATAAGCTCGTGAGATAGAAACTGCGGAATCTGATAGCGGTGTGGCTGCAACTTCGGCAGACCGACCGCCTCCATCGTCAGTTCCCACAGTCTCTGCACGGGACTGAAATGATGGTCAATTTTGCGGGAAACCTATAACTGAATAGGGTAAGGGAAGGGGAAAGAAAAGGGGGGCGAATGAATCTGCTTCACTGGTTATTTACTCTGTACGTGTAAAAGCAAAATAAAAAGTTTTTTAATGGAAGGTGTTTCTCTTACACAGAGATGATTGGTACTTTGTTGACATAACAATATTTTGTCCCAGCCCTACACCCAAGATAAATAAATGGAAGGAAAAAAGCAAAAAATATTCTTTTGGAGACTAAGATGATGATGCTGTGTTAGTCGCCAACACTCTTAAAATGTTTAAGTCAGGGACAGTACAGACTCTTTAGATGTGTTGCCCTTTTTAATCCTCTCAACATCCTGCGAAAGATACTGTTCTTATTGCCATTGTATTCCCAGAAATAAGGCAAACAGAGGTCACACAATTGGGAAGTGGCGACTGGATTAAGAAGCTTCTGCTGAATCTAGCCATAGGGGGTTATCTGTAGCCCTGGGAGGGCACTTCTAAGAGAGCTGTTGGGCAGGAGCAGGAGGAGAACCTGATCTTATTATCAGGATGTCTAGCGGCAGGGACATGAGGGCCACTTATGGACACCTGCACATTCGCGGACATGAATAATGTGCTAGATGCTTCTCATCCAGACTGTTGGTTCCACTGTGCCCTTAAACACTGTAGTACTTCCCTCTGGACGCCCTGTTTGTTCTATTAGTTCCTAACTCTCTGTGACCACTTCAGTTGAGTACAGTGTGGTTGCCACAACCTTTCTGTAAGAACTCTCTCCATTTTACAGACTAGCAGCAGAGGCACAGAGGGGTGTGAAAGGACTTGCCAAGAGTGCAAGTCTATTTGCTGATGACGTCAGTATGAGAACTCAGGAACAGCATTTCGCTATTGAACTTAACAAGGGACTCAATGTTCCTTCAGAGCCATTCATCCTCGGCTCAGGTCCCCACAGACAAGGCTGACGAGGAGGCTTCATCATGTCTCTGATTGTCTTCAGAAGATACTCAGTGGCGATTGACAAGTTCCCAGATATACTGTCATCCCCTAGGATGCTGCGGCCAATACTATGGTAGTGTTATGACTAACTTCAAAGGGCTAAGTATTTTGCCATAACATCTGATCTTACTCAGCTTTCAAGGTCAGGAAAGTAAGAAGCAAACCATTTAAGATCATAGAGTAAGTCAGAGAGAGGATGCCAGGCTGCTCAGTCCCTAAGCAACATGGCTCTCCTCTTGTGCACAGGCAGGATGTTGAACTAACGGTTTTGTTGACATCTGAGAGTCACTTTTACCAGTCTGTAAAAAATATTGGTTGCTATAAAAATTCAGAAACATAAGTCCAGGAATGTTCTGCAGAAGAAACTCCCTAGTGATACTTTTACAGCAGATCAGTAAAGAAGTAAATGTACTTTGGCCCAGTGACTATTCACCCACACTAGGATGGAAAAATAAGTAAATAAGAAGGAGCAGTGGTCTTCAAACTCATTTCCCACCAGTTTATAAGTTTGTCGGCCTACTGCTGTAACATCCCATTAAAGGAATTTCTAAGCCGTTTTTGCCCTAAGGCCACAGCAACTTTTCAGTGGCTATCACGGACATGGTCTGAATAAGTGGAAACACAGAGATTTCCCAGACAGCAAAAAAGCAAATCATATGACTAAGTGTCTCATGCACCCTGTGAGTCCTTAGCCATGAAATCAGCACCATCCCTTTGTTCCTGAGGATATAAAAAGATACGCAGGCAGTCCCAATAGCCACAGTGGCCGCTCGGAACAGTACTCAAATATGGGTCATAGAGGAGTGAGGACAAATTGTGAAACAGTCTCATTCTTTCTAACAATCTTGTTCCCCAAATCACATTTCTGGACCACTTTTCTGTTAAATCACGCGGATGATGTGAAGAGGCGATAGAGAGACGTGCTCAAAGTCACTGGACTTCTTTTTCACATTGCCTTTGCATTTTCTATTCTTCCAACGTTTCTCTTTTCTGTGTTTTTCATCTATCTTTCTCTGCTTGATTTGCAAATATTTTCAAACAACCTCATTAATAACTACCATATTTCTGCTCCTTCCTCTCATTTTTCGTATGTTCAATATTTTATTTCTCTTCCTTTTCTGCTTATGCTCCCATCATGTTTTCGCTCTATATTCAAGCAACTGGATTTGCACATAGTTTTATATTTTTAAACAATCACTCCAACAATATTCCAACTGTCTCTGGAGGAAGGAATATAGCAATAAATATAAATCAGCCTGAGCCAAGTGAAGGCATGCTCAAGCAAAGCGTTAAATCCCTCCCGTTCCTATTTTCTCAACCAACTAAGAAATAGCTTAGGTCAGCTAGACAGAACGTGGCAAAGGTGAAAAATGATAGTGTGAAGAGCCCCGGGTTATATCAAATTTTGCTTTTTTATTACTTTGAACTTGCCAATAAATTCTAGAAGCCATGCTTTTTTAATATATTTCCCAGGTCTCTGCTAACTCCAGCATTTGGCAGATGAAATTCCGCCATCCTGTTTATAGACCTCCTGCTCCTACAGCAACTAAACATCTCAATGGCCCAACTGCAGAGTAAGAGCAAGGACGTGAGGATTCCAATCTGTGTCTACCCTTGACTTGCCATGTAGTGGGGACTCCTGTGTCTGATAATGTGTAGGATAACATTCGTGAAACATTCTCACTGACTTAAAGCTACTCAACCAAAAACAGAGAATCAAATGCATCTCTGTCTCCTGCATGTATTCCTACAAATACAGAAACATATGGATATAGATTTATATCAATAAAGCATGAAAAAGGGAAGGAAAACAAAGTAATGCATGATGATTCTTGAGTCTCTACTCTGTCACAAGTGTCTTAGATTTTAATTTATTTAATCTTACCATTGTCCACTGAAATACCTATAAATATACCTTCTAAAAAAAAAAAAAAACTGGAAGTGCAAGGTGACCAAGTAACTTGCCCATGGTCACCTAGAGTTATCTATGAATGAGCCCATATGATGAACAAGGAGAAGGAATAGGAACATTTATTGAGCCAGACCCTTCACATACATTATTTCATTTCCAGAGACTCTCTGAAGTAATATTTTTACCTCTGTTTTATTAATGAGACCAAAATATTGTGTAGGTAAAATAAGCTGTCCAAGTCACATAGCTAGCGGGGAGAAGCTCCAGAATTTGAACCCACATTTTAACCCACATTTGTCATTTCAGCACCATTTGCAACCCCAAATGCATATTTTTTTACACTTAAAATAGACTTTTAAAATATAAATTCAACATCAAAACTGTATATTAGTGATTGAGGAAAAATGACATGAGTCCTTTCTGTTTCATTCAAAATATGTTTAGCATGCCAATGTAGCTCAAATACTAATACAGGTCAAAAGATAATTCAGCCTGTCTGTTAATTATTTATCAAAAACATCTTTTCATCACTGCAGTACAAGTAGGACTCCTTTAAAATGCATTAGTGGTCCAAGGTAGTGATGGGTAGGAGGAGGCGAGAGCAGTCTTAAAATTGCCTGATCAGCACATCTGGTTAACTCTATCACTCATGTAAAATAAGATTGCTATTGAACTGGACTAATAAATGCGAAAGATTGCAAGAACTCAGCTAGAATAAATTCCAGTTGTTAGGACTCCCAAAAGAATTAAACCAATGAATTCATTCTAATAAATCCCTTTTACAGCGTTAAAACAATTAATGATGTCTATTTTTCTCCTTTGTTGAAACTACCCTTCCAAACAATATGGATTAAAAAATATATTTTTCCAATAATTATTTTATTCTATAACTCTTTTAAGTCTTCTTATCTCTCACAATATTAATTATGAGGAGGTGAGACTTACCAAACTTATATTCTTCTGAGTATTTACCATTTGAAAAACATTGTGCTAAGTATTTTACTTGCAGTACTATGTAATTTCTATTAAATGGGTGAGGAAACTGTAGCTTGATGAGATTAGTTAATTTTCGTGTAATGCATAAGAAGAGCTTGGCTTGAAACCCAGGTGTGTGTTTCCAGCTACAAAGCCTGGGCTTTTAATCAGCATTCATTGAATTCATAGTTGGTCAAATAATTATGTCCAAAAGGTGAAGATTAATAAATCGTTTCCAGCATCAAAGGACTATGTATTGTGTTCAATTCTGAATCCTGCAGTTTAAAAGTAATATAGATAAATTAGAGTGTGCTCAGACAAAAACTACTTAAAGGCTAAGGGGCACACAGCAACTTCAGTTGAAGGGGTGTGTGAGGACCCAGCAACACTCAGCCCAGAGAAGGGAGAATTCAGTATACCCCTGACTTTAGATAGTTGAAGAGCCTCCCTAGAGGAAGCAGAATGAGCCTGGGGGTGGAGGGGCTTGGGCGAGGCCCTCTCCAGAGTTCTTTGTCAGTCTGTGATTCTATGATGTGCTCCTTATGAATCCATGGAGTAGAGCCAATGGGAGCTACATGTCAGCTGAGCATGAGAAAGAATTTTCTACTACTAGAGGAAGCTGGAGGTGACAGTTACACCACTGCCTTAGCTCATCAGTGGAGTTTCTAGTATAGTCCAAACAACACTTGGTGGAAGTTTTGGGAAGAAAATTTAAATATAGAATGATTGGGGGGAGGAGCCAAGAAGGCGGTCTGTAGCCAGCTTTCCACAGAGGCTCCTGTCCAGAAAGAGAGTTAAAGGACAGAAATTTAGCAAGAAAGCCGAAGGTTTGGATCTGAGCCAAAAGACAAGGTCAAAGAACTCACATCAACCCTGCTGGAGCGACCTGTGACCCCAAGGATACAAACAAAAGGTACAGAACACATCGCCAAGCGGACAGGACTCCCCTCCCCCATGAGAATGGCTTGCAGTATCCTCCATACCTCCATACAAACAAGCGAGCAGAGTTCTGACGTCCGCCAACTCTACCCCACGGGTGAGACCCTCTAAAAACCAAACATCCTACCCCTACTAGGGTGCCACAGCACTCTCCTGCCAGGCATAAAACTGTATAAAAAACTGTATAAACTCTACCTGCAAGATTGAACACCCAGCACTCCCCTCCACTCTCACCCTGAGGTCTGGAGGTCTGTCCCCAGTGGAGTCCAAATTCTTGGACATTTTCTCAAGGATTGTGGACAGGGCATGGACTGTTGCTGATCTGTGCTAATTATCCGACTCGGGAGTGGTGAGAGGAAAGTGAGCCAAGAGGAGGCTAAATCTGGAGAGGCAGTCCCCCGAGGCACGGAGTGGCAGCAAGAGTGCAGTGACAGAAACAATGGCAGTGGGGCTCTCTCCCCTGGTGATGTTTTGAGGAGACACTCCCAGTCTCTCAGGGGAAGCTGGGTAGCTTCTCCGGTGGCAGCCACCACAGAATGGTCCTGCTGCAGAGGCACTGGGTTCGGGAGTAAATGGTATGCCTGAGGCGGTACCGGAACTGGATCACAGCCCTGCAGGGTTACCAGAGACTGGGTATGACAGAGGGGCAAGGTGGGGAAGGAGGCATCAACCTCCCCAGACTAATTTACTTGCTGGGGGGCCCTCCTGAGCTCACAGAACACCGGAACGAGTTATACTAGAGCTGCCAGCAGACTCCTGCTATCTAATTGCCAGAGATTTTTCAACTCTTTTATTTGAGGCTGGTGCTGGCTGGGACAATTAATTGGGACCTCTTCAACTGGGCCAATCACCCACGGACTTTCCAAAGTGGTACCCTGGGTGTGTGGTAGTGGGAAGGTTTGATTTTCCTTTTCTAATTGTTGTCTGTGGGGGATGTGGTGACCTAACTGCTGGTATTTCTCCACAGCTCAGACTCCAAGACAGAGTAACTGATTCTCTAGGGTAAGACAGAGACCAGCTCAAAATAAGACACAGCCACTTAACCCCACCACACCAAGAAGGCCCCCAGTTTTGCAGGCAGTAGCACTGTACAGTTCCTTGGCAAAACTCTAGAGGAAAAGGTAGAGACACCAGTCCCAGCTTTCAGGCAAAGGACTGGTCAATCACTACTCCTAGAACCCCCAACCCAACTTATCCTTATCTACTCATCCAGCCAAATGGTGCAAAATAACCATGGGGCAGAATCAGCAGAAAAGCTCTGGAAACATGAACAACCACAGTAGATCAACCCCCCAAGGAAAAATTTGGGGGACACAAATGATGATCCTACACATAAACAGATGGCTGAGATGTCAGAAATCAAATTCAGAATTTGGATTGCAAACAAGATCAATAAAATAGAGGAAAAGTTGGAATTAAAAATTCTGGGAGCATTTCAAAAATTGTCTCAAGAAGTCAAGGAATTCAAAGACCAAATGACCAAAGATTTTGACACATTGAGACAAGAAGTTGTAGCCCTTAAAGATCTGAGAAACACAGTAGAATCCCTCAGTAACACAATGGAGCAAGCAGAAGAAAGGATTTCTGACATCAAAGACAAAGCTTTCGAACGCTCCCAAACCTACAAGGAGGAAGAGAAATGGAAGGCAAAAACATATCATTCTCTCACACAGCTCTGGGATAACTAGAAGAAAACCAATATTCGCCTTATAGGGATACCTGAAAATGATGAAGTGGCGTCACGAGGCAGAGAGACTCTTCTTTATGAGATTATGAAAGAGAATTTCCCAGACATGCCAAGAGATTCTGAAATTCAGATAGCAGACAGTTTCAGAACCCCAGCATGACTCAACCCAAATAAGACATCCCCCAGGGACATCATAATTAAGTTCACTAAACTTAACATGAAAGAGAAAATTCTGAAAGCAACAGACGCAAGAAATCTATTACCTACAAGGGGAAGAATATTAGAGTAACTTCAGATCTCTCTGATCAAACCTTTCAAGCTAGAAGAGAATGGTCATCGACTTTTAATCTCCTAAAACAAAATAACTTTCAACCCAGGATCCTGTATCCAGCTAAACTGAGTTTCATTTACGATGGAGAAATTAAATACTTTAATGACATCCACATGTTGAA
>CAUYRH010129747.1:0-19481 GCA_963574655.1 Perodicticus potto | reverse complement strand
CTCAAGCTGTCACCCTGGATAGAGTGCTGTGGCATCACAGCTCACAGCAACCTCCAATTCCTGGGCTCAAGCGAGTCTCCTGCCTCCGCCTCCCAAGTAGCTGGGACTACAGGCACTTGCCACAATGCCCGGCCATTTTTTGGTTGCAGCCCTCATTGTTGTTCGGCAGGCCCAGGCTGGATTTGAACCCGCCAGCTCAGGTGTACGTGGCTGGTGCCTTAGCCTGTTGAGCCACAGGCGCTGAGCCGGGCTTCTGTTTCTTAATGTGCTTTCTCTATTTAGTCCTTGATATTTGAAATTTCTTTGAGGTCAGAATCTTTCCTTTGAAATAAAGAAAAACTGATGGAATGTTAAGGTAGAGTGAATAGAACTCTTGACTTGGAAGTCAGGAGACAGAATGCTTGCTTGTGCCCTGCAGATAATTAGCTTTGTGAACTCAGGTAGGTCCCTTAACCTTTCTGTGGCATGGTCTCCATATTTATGAAATGATAGGGTTCAGAACAGATGTCATCCTTTGTAGCTCTAAAATTTGGATTATTGATGGGAATTTATGTTAATATGTAAATGACAGATATAGTCTTTCTTAGAGTAGATTAGATGATAAGGGAGAATTAGGCAAAAGGAGGGTTTTTAGTTAATAGTTTTAAGCCTCAGTTTACACATCTATAGAATGGAGATAATAATACCTCCACTATAAGTGTCATCAGATATCCTGAGAAATGATTGTCAGGAGGAAAGAGTGACTAGGGAGGAAAATGAAAAGGTTTTACAAGCCATTTTTTTGTCCTCTGGATGATGTCATGTTTCTCTAGTACAGAAGACCATAGAGCTCTGCTATTTGCAGGGTATTAATTTGAAAGATGGAGGAAAGCATCAGGCATGCTAATGCTTTAGCAATTAACCAACAGTTGAGCAACATTTTTACTGCTTAGCTGCATCATTTCAAAGACACCATTCAGTGCTGGTATCCGTAGAATTTGCAATATTTTCTAAGGGTAGTGATGCATCATAAATCTTATAAATATCACTAAAGATGGACTCATGTCTAGGCACATGAAAAGCAAAACACAGTTACCAATTTATCAACTCAAATAATTGAAACCATTATTTTGAAGAGAATAATACAAATCCACACTTATTATTATTTCCTCCACTTATTAATAACATTCATGATATTGCAAGACAGCTTAGTATTTTCCTGTATTCTGATTGTTAAATGTAATGCTTCAACCTTAGAGAAGAAGAAAACATCTCAGTATATGTCTTTAGTTTCCACAATGTGCTCTTTATCTCTTGGAGAGGAATTGGTAATAAAAACTCTTTTTATAATTATTGACATCTTATTAAAGGCTCTTTAATTCTTCTCTGGACCCATGAATCCAAATCCTTCTGGTGATATGTGACCTTAACTGACCACTCAAAACCAAAGGAAAGTGGAAATTCATCTTAACTCTGAGAGTGATGGATTTTAAGATTCTTAAAAATTCCAAGGCAGTTTGGGTCTACCATGTGGATCATTTAAATTGAGAATGCTGTGAATTTTCAGCTCTGAGTCTTATAGAGTCAACAGAATTAATTCCTTCTTTTATTTCTGCACAGTAGGAATAATATTCAAATTTTATGTAGCTTACTCCTGCAGGATGAGGGATTGAGATGCAGATTACATATGCCTACTGTAAAAAGTTGGTGTGGGGAAATATGTGAGTTTGCAGCAATTTTGCCTGCCCTGCTATCCATTCATAATGCATTTTAATGAAAGGATGCAACATGCTCTTTGTAAGTATTACATGGTTCCTTATTAGAATTGGAAAGGAGAACCATAAAATACAATTGGCCACCTCATTCTTTGCAGTTATAGTACATCCGCTGGTGATAATACTAAGGCACATACATTAAACTTCTATCCAAAACATTTTATTCTGTATGAGAAGAATAACACATACATATTTACTTATTTTTGTGACACTGAATCCCATGTAGTTACATGAAGAAGGAAAATAATGACATCTAGCCTCATTCAAGAGATTTCTGATGAGAACAAGGACCCAAATTACAGCATCCATACAACACCATTTTATTGAGACAAAATTTTATGTATTAGTAAAAGCAGCAATGGGGCTGTTTGTTTCAGTAGAAAACTACCCAGTTCTTATTTAATTACTTTGGAACCCCTTTATTTGCAGGGACAACAGCATTATAATGAATGTACAGGCAGCAATGAGATTTATTTCCTGAAACACAGGAGCTTTGAAAGTAGGAAGTTTCTGTGAGAAGAGAAGAAAAACAAATGAGAGAGTTTACTAATTCAGGGCATACTATTTGACTTCTTATAATAATTATTCACTATTTTCTAAATATTTAAAAATAAGACTATGAGGAGGAAGAAATAGCATGACAGGAAATAAAAGAAACGACTGGATATCTAAAAACAACTTGAATTCTTTCTTCTTTGCAACTTGTTAAATCCTTTGAAGGTTTGTCTGTATTGTAGCTGTGTTACTATTCTGGGTATGAGACAGTTGGACTCTGGTTATGTTCTCATCACAGCGTGATTATCTTGGTACATGATACTATTTGTCCATCATGAAGTTGTCACCAGGTAAATCTTGATTAGACATCTCTGCTTTGGTAAAATAAATTAGTAAGAGATTAATTTGTGTTTTACTTTGGGCTGTTATGATGTGACAACTGGAACTGCACATATAATATTAGGCTTTTTCTCAGAAGTAGCCAGATCATTTGTGTTCTTTGTCTCAGGGGCACTTGTCAGGCTTAAAGTAGAAGTTGTTTGAACACAGTCTTTCTATTTGCCATTTATTATTGTCTTTGAGGGAGTAGAGGCAGAGGTAAGTGATAATTGAGAAATTCTCTAAAGGAGGAATGAGGCAAAGGATAGTGGATCCAAGTGTGTCATAGTCTAGCACCTTAAAGCTTGACGGCATGCTATATGACAAGATCTCAGAAGAGAATGAATGGTGGTGTATCCAGACTGTGGAATCATAGGTAAGCTCACCAATGTGAATTTTTTTTCTAAGCTTACTTCCCTAAGGATTGGCCCTCTGGCTTGGCTTGACAGAGGCTGATGATATCTTTAGAGCACAAGGGAGGAGTGGAAATGAGACTGTATCTCCCAACAGCAGGACAGAGACTTGTATTAGTTTTCCAGGGCTTCTGAAACATTACGACAAACTGGGTGGTTTAAGCAACAAAAATTCATTCCTTCATAGTTCTGGAGAGCCAGAAGACAAAAGTATCAGCAGAGTTGGTTACTTCTGAGGGCTGTGAGGAAGAACATGTTATATCCCTCTTCTCTAGCTTCTGATGGTTTTCTTTCTTTCTTTTTTTTTTTTTTTTAGAAATCTTTGGCATTCCTTGGTTTGTAAGCCACATCACCCTAATCTCAGTTTTTTATTTAATCAACTATGCCCATTGTAATGCCCTTTGGTGAGATGGAAAAGATTGTGGGAAGGACAGGTTTACAGGGCAGGAAAAATGACCAGTCCTATTTTGGCCACTTTCAGACTGAAATGCCTATAGTATGGATGGGTAGAAGTAAATAGGATCATACTGCAGTGATAAAAACCAAATGGAATGACATAACAAAATTATTTTATTTCTTGATCACATTACCTGTCAGTAGCTAGAGATTGGCTATGCCCTACATCAAGAGTCTTCTCATTTCTGGACACAGGCTGACAGAGCTCCCCCAAACTGGGATGCATCCCTTTGATGGAAGAGGAAAGAAACAAGAGATAGATCTACAGTGTCCCACATCTTCAACCTATACTTAACATACTTCATGTATGTTCATATTCCATTGAGCAAATCATGTTACATGGCCAAGCCCAATGTCAATAGAGACATAAGAATGGAGAGGTACACTCTTTCCATAGAAGACACCACACATCACATGGTAATTGTGGGAATGAATAAATAGTGAATACCTGGAAAGAATAATGTGATCTTCCCCTGACAACCACCATATACACACAATTATTTTTTGGTGGATGATATAGATCATATTTGTATGCCGATGGAAATAATGCAGGAGACCATTAATTGCAGGAAAAAATTCTGAGAGGTGAGGAGATTGATTTTTTTAGGGCTAAGAAACCTTATTATTAGTTGGAGGAAAGGTATATACAGAACACAGATATTAAAAGGTTGGTAGGTTTGCCATGTTTTTTACATTGTGACATGATTCTTTGTACATGTAGGTTCCATTTTGACTTCTCAATAACCTCTAAGATCAGGGTACCTGGGAAATATATTTTCTGAAATTCAAAATCTTTTTTTTTTTAAATTTTTATTAAATCATAATTGTGTACATTGGTGCAATCATGGGGTACAATGTGCTGACTTTATATACAATCTGAAATATTTTCATTGAACTATTTAACATAGCCTTCATGGCCTTTTAATAGCACAAGAAATGGGGAAAGGGGCAAGGGAGGGGAGGGGAGAGAGGAGGATGGGTGGAGGGAGCGTGATTGGTGGGATCACACTTACAGTGCATCTTACAAGGGTACAAGTGAAAATTACTAAATGTAGAAATTCAAATTCTTAAGAATTTTCTTTCCTGTTGCCTTCAGCAAAACAATTAGGTGGATCTAGAATTAGTTTTTAATCTTCAGATGTCTAGCAATATTGCTAGATCATTGTAGTATTTAGGTTATAGAGAAATTTAAGACTAAGATCTTATTATCTTCAGGACATGCCCCATTCAGGTCATAGGAGTGCAGTGCACATGATTTGAATAAGTGCATGCATGAGCCCCACTCCACCCATCACATTTTTTCAGACAGCTCTTTAATGGCTATTTTAAAAAATATTTTTAATTACATCATGTTTTATCTCTGGGAGAGTGAATTATAATTTAATTTGATGAATATATTATATGAAAGGAAAAATGAATATGAGCATATATTTTGAGAATGAAGTTTTTAAAATATAGATAGATTTGGCACAATTTAAAACTCTTACATATATGTTGTAACTTTCTTTCTTGTCTGAGACCATATGAATAAAAGTCACATATCTATTAGGATGGTAAAGTGGCCCGGCTTTCAGGGTGAAAACTGAATCTTCTTTCCTATGTATATATTAAGAACATCAATCTTAGTAATAACTTCTACTAGATGAACAAATATGAGGGATTTCACCTACCTAGAGTTAAGAAATGAACTCATTTCCTTCTCATAAAGGATCCTTTTCTTCCTAGCAATAATATAAGGTAGTAAATCAGGTGATTATTATAGAGGAATGAGAATGCCTACTTAAAGTGTCCTTGTATAGATGGTTTCCTTGCTCTCTTCACTGAACAAAGCCTTCGGGATTGGAGAGTTGGGTATGAATGCTCAAGTGTGTGGGCACTTGAATATGCAATGGAATTTTTCAACAAGTTTTGAGTTATTGAGATGCCACTTGTCTCCTCTGAGAACCATGACTCTTAATTATGAGAAATACATTTAGACAAAGATTGAGAGTGGCAGAGACTTAAGTAGAAAGTTAGCTGTCAGAATGTCATCTGTTCCCCATTTTTCTGAGTTTGGGAGAGTATTTAGGAACAAAGTTCCAGTTTCATAGCCATTGCTTTTTAGTAGATTAATTGGCAGTGATTTGGGAGGGAGGTTCATGACATTTCCACCAAATAATTTTTTAATTATTTCTAAAATTAAAAAAAAATCACTTGGTTCATTTGTGAGACTCAGATGTTCTATCAACCAATAGAAAGCTCAGAGACCTCTGGCAGACAGCGAGTCATCTGCTGTAATTTGGCCACAGATAGACCCAAGTTTGAAAAATGGTTCTGCCATAATTGTTTGCTAACTGATATTGGGAAAGTTCTTTAGCTTTTCTGAGGTTGGTTTTTATAAAATAGGAATACTAGTACTTGGTCTTTTTTTTTTATTACAAATTAATATGAGGGTGCAGATGTTCAGGTTACATTGTTTTTAATTCTAAAGTAAAGTTCAAGTTGTAGTTGAGTCCTTCACCCAGGGAGTATGCTGAACACCCTCACATTGTGCACCTTAAGTGAGAGCATGCCAATTGCCCTCCGTCCTCCACCAATCACCCTCCCTTGTACCCCCGCACCCTTGCTAGACTATTTTTGTGTTTTTTCTTTTGTGTGGGCATGTAGTTGTTTATATATTGATTTCATATCAGTAGTGAGTGCATTGGATTTTTTTTTTCCTTTCTTGAGATATTTTACTAAGAAGACTGTGTTTCAATTCCATCCAGGTAAACACAAAAGATATCAAGTCTTCATCTTTTTTATGGCTGAGTAGTACTCCATAGTATACATATACCACAGTTTGTTCATTGATTCATGGATAGATGGGTACTTGGGCTGCTTCCACATATTGGCAGTTGTGAATTGAGCTGCAGTAAACATTGTTGTACAAATGTCCTTGTGATAAAATGATTTTTGTTTTGAGTAGATACCTAGTAATAGGATTCTGGGGTCAAATGGAAGGTTGACTTTTACTTCGTTAAGAATTCTCCATACTTATTTCTATAAAGGTTGTATTAGTTTGCAGGCCCACAAGGAGTTCAGGAACTGTTCCCTTCTTTCCATAGCTACATCCACATCCACATCCACATCCACATCCATATCTTCAATTTTGGGACTTTGTGGTGTGGCTTATCTCACTGGAGTTAGGTGATATCCCAGAGTGGCTTTGATTTGCATTTCTCTGATGATTTGGGATGATGAGCATTTTTTCTTTTCTTTTTTTTTATTAAATCATAGCTGTGTACATTAGTGCAATCGTGGGGTACAATGTGCTGGCTTAATATACAATCTGAAATATTTTCATCAAACTGTTTAACATAGCCTTTATGGCATTTTCTTAGTTATTGTATGAAGACATTTGTATTCTGCATTTAGTAAGTTTCATCTGTACCCTTCTAATATGCACCATAGGTGTGATCCCACCAATTACTCTCCCTCCACCAATCTTCTCCCCCTCCCCTCCATTGGTGCTTTCCCCATATTCTTGTGCTATAATTGGGTCATAGCCTTCATATGAAAGCTATAAATTAACTTCATAGTAGGGCTGAATACATTGGATACTTTTTCTTCCATTCTTGAGATACTTTGCTAAGAATATTATGTTCCAGCTCCATCCATGTAAACATGAAAGAGGTAAAGTCTCCATCTTTCTTTAAGAATGCATAATATTCCATGGTATACTTGTACCACAATTTATTCATCCACTCGTGGATCGATGGGCACTTGGGCTTCTTCCATAACTTAGCAATTATGAACTAGGATGAAATAAACATCCTGGTACAGATATCTCTGTTATAATGTGGTTTTTGGTCTTCTGGGTATATACCTAGTAAAGGAATTATGGGATCAAATGTCAGTTCTATATTTAGATCTCTAAGTATTGTCCAAACATCCTTCCAGAAGGAACGTATTAGTTTGCATTCCCACCAGCAATGTAGAAGTGTTCCCTTTTCTCCACATCCACACCAACATCTCTGGTTTTGGGATTTTGTTATGTGGGCTAATCTTACTGGAGTTAGATGATATCTCAAAGTGGTTTTGATTTGCATTTCTCTGATGATTAAGGATGGTGAGCATTTTTTCATGTATCTGTAGGCTGTGTGCCTGTCTTCTTTGGAGAAGTTTCTCTTCAAGTCTTTTGCCCACCCTGAGATGTGATCACTTGTTCTTTTCTTGCTAATATGTTTGAGTTCTCTGTGGATTCTGGTTATTAAACCTTTGTTGGAGGCATAACTAACAAATATTTTCTCCCTTTCTGAGGGCTGTCTGCTTGCTATACTTACTGTATTCTTGGCTGTGCAGAAGCTTTTTAGTGTGATCAGGTCCCAGTAGTGTATTTTTGATACTGCTTCAATTACCTTGGCAGTATTCCTCATAAAATATTCACCCAGGCCAATTCCTTCAAGAGTTTTCCATGCACTTTCTTCTAGTATTTTTATAGTTTCATGTCTTAAGTTTAAATCTTTAATCCAGTGAGAATCTATCTTAGTTAATGGGGAAAGGTGTGGATCCAATTTCAGTCTTCTACAGGTCACCACCCAGTGAACACAGAAACATTTGTTAAATAGGGAGTCTTTTCCCCACTGAATATTTTTAATTGGCTTGTCAAAGATCAAATAATGGTAAGTAGCTGGGTTCAGCTCTTGGTTCTCTATTCTGTTCCATACGTGTAACTCTCTGTTTTTGTGCCAGTACCATGCCGTTCTGAACAATATTGATTTATAGTACAGTCTCAGGTCTGGTAGCATGATTCCTCCTGCTTTGTTTTTATTTCTAAGTAATGTCGTGGCTATTCAAGACTTTTTCTGATTCCATATAAAATGAAATATCATTTTTTCAAGATCTTTAAAATATGACAATGGAACTTTAATAGGAATTGCATTAAAATTGTATATTGCTTTGGGTAGTATGGACATTTTAACAATGTTGATTCTTCCCAGCCATGAGCATGGTATGTTTTTCCATTTGTTAACATCTTCAGCTATTTCTTTTCTTAAGAGTTTCATAGTCCTCTATATAGAGATCTTTCACATCCTTTGTTGGGTAAACTTCCAAATATTTCATCTTCTTTGGCACTGCTGTGAACGAAATGGAGTCCTTGACTATTTTTTTGGCTTGGCTATTGTTGGTATATATAAAGGGTATACAGATTTATGAGTGTTGATTTTGTAGACTGAGACACTGCTGTATTCCTTGATCACTTCTAGAAGTTTTGTAGTAGAACCCCTGGTGTTTTCCAGATATACAATCATATCATCTGCGAAGAGTGAAAGTTTGATCTCTTCTGACCCTATGTGGATACCCTTGATCGCCTCTTTTTTTCCCTAATTGCAATGGCTAAAACTTCCATTACAATGGTAAAGAGCAATGGAGACAATGGGCAACCTTGCCTGGTTCCAGTGGACATTTTTAATCCTTTTGCCACTGTGGAGATTGGAATTTTATTGAAAGTTTCGGAGTGAGTTTACTTTTGTGGTGGAGGGATTATGCAGGTCATTATGGAGGATAGGTCTGAGAATATCCTGGAGAGCTGGTTTAGTTATGACAAATTTCTTGAACATGTGGATGTCATTAAAGTATTTAATTTCTCCATCATAAATGAAACTCAGTTTAGCTGGATATAGGATCCTGGGTTGAAAGTTATTTTGTTTTAGGAGGTTAAAAGTCAATGACCATCCTCTTGTAGTTTGAAAGGTTTGATCAGAGAGATATGCAATTTTTCAAATATTATTCCCCTTGTAGGTTATGGTTTTCTTCCACCTGGCTGCTTTCAGAATTTTCTCCTTCATATTAACTTTAGTGAAGTTAATTATGATGTACTTGGTGGATGTCTTACTTGGGTTGAGTTGTGCTAGGGTTCTGAAACTGTCTGTTATCTAAATTTCAGAATCTCTTGGCATGTTTGGAAAATTCTCTTTCATATTCTCATGAAGAAGAGACTCTGTGCTTTGTGAGGCCACTTCGTTGCTTTCAGGGATTTCTATAAGGTGAATATTGGTTTTCTTCGAATTATCCCAGAGCTCTCTGAGAGAATGATTCGTTTTTGCCCTCCATTTCTCTTCCTCTTTGAATGTTTGGGAATGTTTGGAAGCTTTGTCTTCAATATCAGAAATCCTTTCTTCTGCTTGCTCCATTCTGTTACTGAGGGATTCTACTGTATTTCTCAGATCTTTGAGGGCTGAAAATTCTTGTCTCAGTGTATCATAATCTTTGGTCATTTTGTCTTTCAATTCCTTGACTTCTTGAGACAATTTTTGAAATCCTCCCTGAATTTCTAATTCCAACTTTTCCTCTATTTTATTGATTTTATTTGCAATCCAAATTCTGACTTCGGTTTCTGACATCTCAGCCATCTATTTATGCATAGGATCTTCAGTTGTGTCTGCCGAATTGTTCCTTGAGGGCGTTGATCTGCTCTGGTTGTTCATGTTGCTGGAGTTTTTTTGCTGATTCCATCCCTTGATTGTTTTGCACCGTTTGTCAAGATGAGCAGATAAGGATAAGTTGGGTTGGGGGTTCTAGGAGTAGTGATTGGCCAGTCCTTTGCATGAAAGCTGGGACTGACATCTTTACCTGTTCCCCTAGAGTTTTGCCAAAGAACTGTACAGTGCTACTGCTGAGAAACTGGGGACCTTCTTGGTGTGGTGGGGTTAAGTGGCTCTGTCTTGTTTTCAGCTGGTCTCTGTCTTACCCTAGAGAATCAGTGACTCTGGGTTGAAGTCTGAGCTGTGGAGAAATACCAGCAGTTAAGTCACCCCACCCCCTACAGGCAACAATTGGAAAAGGAAAAATCAAACCTTCCCACTACCACACACCCAGGGTACCACTTTGGATAGTCCTCAGGTGATTGGCCCAGTTGAAGAGGTCCCAATCAATTGTCTCAATCAGCAACAGCCTGAGGTGGAAGAGTTCAAAAGGTCTCTGGCAACTAGATAGCAGTGGTCTGCTGGCAACTCTAGTATAACTCGTTCCGGTGCTCCATGAGATTAGAAGGACCCCACCAGCAAATAAATTAGTCTCAGAAGGTTGATCCCTCCTTCCCTACCTTGCACCTCTGTCACACCCAGTCACTGGTGACCCCACAGGGCTGTGATCTAGTTTCCTCCAATGAGTAGATGCTCCAGGGGTTTGCTCCTGCCTGAGTCACAGGGAGATCTGAGTCTCCTCAGCCAGGCTGCCACTCTCTGCCCTTCTCTGTCACTATTCAGCAGGGGGAGGTGAGGCCTGACATCCTTGGGTACTTGATGGGGCTGGGGCGATTCACTCTGTTCTAATCCTGTGCCTGATTGATTTTGTTGACAGAACAGAACAACTTCACTGAATTTGTTTCTGTCCCGGCTATTTTACCACTTTGTCTTAGCTTTGATCCCCTGTGGGCCGGGTGCGTCTGAAACTCAGTAAAGCAGTCCTCTGGGTCAGCCCTGCCCTGGGAGTCTGCTGTCTCTGTGCATATTCTAATCCCCGGGCTCTGCCCAGGCCAGTTCTGCCTCAGGCATGCCCTTTACTCTGGGAGCCTGCGTTCTGTCCCAGATCTGTTCCGCCAGTGGCCACCACTGGAGAAGCTGCCCAGCCTCCCTGGGTTGCCCAGAGAGACTGGGAGTGTTCTTTCAAAATATCCTCATGGGTGCAAGCCCACATCACTGTTCCCATTGCTTCTGGTGCTTTGGGGTACCTACCGCCTCTCCCTCAGCTGATTCTCTTCTCCTTACTCCCAAGCCAGAAAGTCAGCACAGATGAGCAACTGTGTCCATGCCCCATCTATACCTCTCATGAAAATTACCAAGAATCTGGACTCCATGGGGGACAGGCTTCCAGGCCTTGAGGTGAGAGTGGAGGGGAGTGCCAGGAGTTCAAAATTGCAGGTAAAGAGTATTTACAGTTTTATACAGTTTTATGCCTGGCAGGAGAGTGCCATGGCACCCTAGTAGGGGAAGGAGGTCCGGTTTTTAGAAGGTCTCCTGTGGGGTAAAATGGAAGGACATTTGAACTCTGCTTGCTTGTTTGTATGGAGGTATGGAGTATACTGTGAGCCATTCTCATGGGGGAAGGGACACCCGTCGGCTTGGTGATGGATTCTGTACCTTTTGTTTGTATACTTGGGGTTGCAGGGCGCCTTAGCAGGGTTGATGTGCATTCTTTGACCTTCTCTTTTGGTTCAGCTCTGAACCATCGACTTTCTTTCTAAATTTCTGTCCTTTAACTCTCTCTGGACGGGAGCCTCTGTGGAAAGCTAACTACAGACCTCCATCTTGGCTCCACCCTCATGATGAGCATTTTTCCATGTGTTATAGGCCTTTGTCTTCTTCAAAGAAGTTTCTTTTGAAGTTTCTTGTTTACTTATAAATGGGGTTGTTTTCTTTTTCTTATTGATTAATTTGAGTTCTTGGCAGATTCTAATTATCAGTCCTTTATCAGATTCCTAGTATGCAAATATCTTTTCCCATTCTGAAGGCTCTCTGTTTGCTTTAGGTGTGGAACCCTTAGCTGTGCAGAGCTTTTAGCTTGATCATGTCCCATTTATTTATTTTTGGTATTGCTGCAATTGCCAGGGTAGTCTTGTTCATAAAGACTTTTCCCAAGCTAGTTTTGTCAAGCATTTTCCCCACACTCTGTTCTAGAATTTTTATTTTGTATCTTAAATGTCAATATTTTATCCACCAAGAGTCAATTTTTGTCAATGGTAAGAAGTGTGGGTCTAGGTTTGGTCTTCTACATGTGGCTAACCAGTTTTCCCAGCACTATTTATTAAATGGGGATTCTTTTCCCCAGTGCTTGCTTTTGTTTGGTTTATCAATGATCAGATGGCTTTACGTGGCTAGGTGCATCTGTAGGTTCTCTATTCTATTTCATAGATCTATATCTCTATTTTTGTATAGCGCCAGTACTATGCTGTTTTGATCACTGTAGACTGTTAATATAACCTGAAGTCTGATAACATGATGCCTCCAGATTAGTTTGTAGTTCTAAAAATTGCATTGGCTATTTGGGTTTTTTTCTGGTTCTATATGAAATGAAATACTATTTTTTCAATTTCTTCAAAGTATGACATTGGTGCTTTGATGGGGATTGCATTAAATCTTTAGATCACTTTTGTAGTATGGATATTTTAATGATGTTGATTTTTCCCAGCCACAAGCATGGTATGTTCTTTCATTTGTTAACTTCTTTTGCTATTTCTTTCCTCAGAGTTTCATAGTTCTCTTTATGGAAATCCTTTACATCATTTGTTAGATATACTCCCAGATATTTCATCTTCTCTGGAGCTATTGTAAAAGGAATTATGTCTTCCTTTT
The DNA here is from genome assembly GCA_963574655.1 of Perodicticus potto. NCBI lineage: Eukaryota > Metazoa > Chordata > Mammalia > Primates > Lorisidae > Perodicticus > Perodicticus potto. The sequence goes on along the minus strand of CAUYRH010129747.1, from coordinate 6,671 downwards.
TTCACTAATCTATTATCTTTTAATAAGTACTAAGTAGTTACTATATCCTCATTCTGGTCTGTGAATACTAAAAATGCAAATAATAATAGCTAACATTTAATGGGTACTAATCAAGTATCAGATACTCTGAATATATCTCCTTTATTATTCCCATCAAATTTATGAGAAAAACGGATACCATTATGCCATTTTTATAGTTAAGGAAGCTTTACTCAGAGTTTAAGTAACTCATCCAAGTTATATAAACTAGGAAACATGGGAGTCAAAATTCAAACCAAGACAGCTTTCAGTTGAAAGTTTATATTGTTAACCCACAGTTTTGTCCTGCAAAGATGCAAAGATACATGCTCTGCTTGCTAATGTGTACATAGACAAGGAAGTGAACAATTATAATAAATGGGATTCAAAATAACTAAGGGTTGTAGAGGGGCAAGAACTTAATTTCTTGGAGTCAACGTTTTTTGAAATCAAAGATCATGATGAATCTATAAATGTTTTTTTTCTGATGTGTTTGAATTTTTGTTAATATTAAAGCCATTAGCATCAGAAACACATATGAATATTATAATTTTGGAAACAATATTTATCATTTAAACGTCAGCCCCTCTCTATAAAAATTCATGGTGTCATGGTAATATAGAACCAGAAATCTTACCAAATGTCTGAGACTAGGGAAATACTTAACCCCTGCCCTCATTTACATTAAGAGCATGATTGGACTATTTTAAAGATTCTGATTTTGGTAATTACTGATACTATTAAAAATACAAATTACAGAAAATATGCTAATACTATTTTTATTAATCAAGTACATATTTTAATGAAAACCAAAATATGATTTTTATGCGAGTATGTGACGTGTGAACTGTACTGTAAAGATACCAATAAGTCTGAATGAAACAAATGAAAAGGATTCATTTTTGTTTTTAATGACTTGAAGTTTAGCTTAGATGAAATTGGAAAGATTTAAGTTAGTAGCACTCCACAAACTTGAAGATTTGCATGCAGTCTACTCTTTAGGTATATACAAAGAGTAGATTGCATACAAATCTTGGAAGCAAAAATGGCTTCTGTAAAACATTGCCTTTTCTTATTAGACAACTTGAAGCTTTTGAACATGAATCATTAACTACTGATATTGCCCTAAGAACAAATATTTGTGATCTCCTGAGGCCATTAGAGATAAAGAAGGGAAAACAATGAGAAAAGGAAAATGCTTATTTCCCAATTTTAGATTATCCAATTATTTCAAGTAGAGAAATATCATTAGTAGGGTCACTTAAAATAGAATAAGTGGGAAAATAGGAAGAAAGCATTTCAGTTTCAGGCATGGAATTTTATGACACTTGTAAAAAAGTAGCAATATATCATTTTAATGGTGGCAAGAGACAATGGGCTCCAAGCTATATGTGAGAAAAATGTGATATGTACCATAACATCTACATTACTACAAACTAGGGAACTCAGTTTTCAAGCAAAGCCAGTCACCCATTTTTAAGGAATTCCGTAATGTTCTTGGCAGTATGAGACTATGTAGATTGAAAGGAAATTTGATTTTATCTTTAAACATTTAAATACTTGGCTTCATAGTTCACTGATTTTGAGCAGCCTGACTCTCAATTTGATTCAGGTTCGTTTTATCCCTTAGTTATTTATTGATGGTGACTTTCACATTCATTATGTCACATTGAGAGGGACTTTCCCACCCCCTCAAGGTATGCTTACTCCCAAGTGCTGCATGTTTTACCCAGCAACCAGACTATGTGAGAGATTTCCTAGGAACATTTGCAGAATTATTGCTTTGAAGCTCGGGTGTCAGTATCACTGCTCATGTGGTGGGTAAAGTGTCCTTTATTCTGCTAAACTGCAAGTTACCAAACCAAGCCTGCTTCCCTGTGCTCCTGTAGCCCTTCTGTGACCTCTGCTCCTGGGAATGAAAGGTTTAGAAGTAGGAACCAAGGTATTGCCCATTCTGTTGACATCAAGAGACTTCAGCACCCAGAGACTGTAGGCAGTGGCTAGGCGGAAATGGAGTGAGGAGGCAGGAGCAAAGAAAAATGACTTTGAAATACTTGCAAAATGTAAAGAACTAAATTTAAGGATTTTAGGTATTATTATTATTATTATTTCTTGATTTGGCAGGTTAAATTCCCTGGCTTTCTCTAAAATTATGCAAGGGATCAGGCTATTTTTTCCTCCTAACACTTATTTCTTTCCTTCCTTTCCTCCTCCCCACTCTTCTCACTGTGCTGCTTACTCTACCTCTAGCAATGTGGTCCAGTAAGTGTTGGTTGGAAAGTCTGAGTGAATCTCCTTCCTGCCTCTGCTTTGTGCACCTATCTCCTTCCAGACATAAGGTAATCTTTTTGTCTGACATTTTCACATGCTTGTGTTCAGAACCTTCCATTTGTGTTGCAGTTAGTTTCTGCTCTAACATCCTGGCCCTGTAAGTCTGCCCCTCCCAGTGTCCTTTCCATCAAATCTAGCATCTCTGTGGCCTATCCCTTTAGCCCTTGCCTACACTGAGAGATATATTTTTTTTCTTTTTGGTCTTTTTTAATGTGCTCTATTTTAATAAAAAGTTGTGGTCCTTTTGCACTACTTGGTGGCATTCTATTATAATCTTCAGACAATAAAAGAGAAGTATTTCAAATGAAAGCAACAAGGACTATGCTCCGATTGCCTTTGTTGGATATAAGCCGGTTTGTAGGGCTAATGGTCTTCTTTGTGCATGGGTGGTTATTAGATGTTTAATGACCATTGCTGTTAGGACTTTAGATGGTCTTGGATCTGGGTGAGCTGTTTGAAATTAGGCTGCATTAGCCAAGACCTTAGTGTGGGAAAACATATTTCTATCTTTTTCTAGATGAGAAACCAAACAAAGTTTAATGTTTTACTTGAATAGACGTTTCATGTGGGATGGGGTATGGGTGGGAGAATGGGTCTATTCTGTCAGTAATTCTTATAGAAAGACTGCTAGTTATGGATATAATAAGCACTGGGTATTTATTTATTTTATTTTTATTTTTATTTTTTTTGCAGTTTTTGGCTGGGGTTGGGTTTGAACCCACCACCTCCAGTATATGGGGCCAGCGCTCCACTCTTTTGAGCCACAGGTGCCACCCAGCACTGGGTATTTAGACTGAAGAGAAATTTAAACAGTTAGAAATCAATCTTCTTTATAATTTTATTTATGGGGAAAACATGTACCTCATTGATCATAGATTTGGGGATTCTGTTTCTTTCTTTTTCCCTGGATCCTAAGAAAAGTCTTGGCTCATAAAGGATTCTCAGTGAGTGAGTGCCAAATGAATGAATGAATGAATGAATGCAAATGTAAACACAGGAGAGGAAATACACTGCAAGTCGAAGGTAGGTGCTCAGTCACCACTAATGAAGCCATCAGTTGAGACAAGAGGGGTGGCAGTATCTTTAGCAGAAATAGTGAATATATGGGTTCTTTTGTTTTTGTGACCTCTCTAAAATAAGGGGTCTGAATTAGATCAATATTTTTTGAACTTTAGCTTTGAGCATGATAATCACTTTCCTTTTTTTTTTAAAATAATTTTATTAAATCATAATTGTGTACATTGGTGCAATCATAGGGCAGAATGTGCTTCATATACAATCAGAAACATTTTAATAGTACTGTGAGAGATAGCCCTCATAGCATTTTCTTAATCACTATATAAAGACATTGATACTCTACACTTAATAAGTTTCACCAGTACCCTACTAAGATGCACCGTAGGTGTGATCCTTGAAGGTAGGTTTGGGAACCCACTCCAAGGGGAATGAATATGCTGGATCTGGGGTAGAGATCAGGACCACATTTTTCACAAGCCCCACAAGTGATTCTGAGGTACATGGTGCATGAGCCACATTCTAAACCACCTGGATTTTAAGCCCCTATGTACTTTAGAAATTCTCTAAAGTATATAACTTTTGTTAAGGACCCAACATCTGCTAAAGATCCCTGATGGTCTCATAATGTCATAATTTATGGTGCTGCTCAAGATCTCTTATTATTTTCCATACATACCCAGTAATCTCTAATCTTTCTTATCTGTGTTCAGTAGAAATTTTCATGTTCAGCCATCTCTATGAACTGATGGCTGTTTTGTGAGTTGGCTGCCCTTGGGTTGAATTCAAAAAGCTGTGGCTAGAGTGAGGCCAGGGTTATGTGTACAGAAGATGGCCTTCCATGCTCAAGGAAGTGCTTCCTTCAAAAGAAGCTGTGAGAATGGCAAGCTTTGTGACTGACCCATCCACTTCAATATTATCCAACTTGGTTCTCATATGCTCATCTGTTAGAGATGACCTTACTCAAGATGACTGTTCTTAAAAGACTCAAAGATGACTTTTCTCATGTTGCTGAAGCCACAATAGCTTCAAGTGCTCCCTGTTCTGGTGAGGCACCTCAGCCTTCCAGATGCTGTGCTTTTTTGCTAACGAAACTGACTGTAAATGAACCTCTGCTTATGTTATTGCTGGAAAATGGGTACATGTTTTCACTTCAACTGTACCTTCCTAAATTCTGTTCAGTGATGAAGATTCATTAGCCGGGTTGATGGACTGTAGCACTCCTGACTTCAGCTTAAGTAGATAGTCCTTGAGTAAAATGGCATTTATTGTCTTTCTCTTTCATTTTTTCATATGATTTTAAGAGGACTTCACTTTATAGTTCTATAGCTAGAAAAAGTGAAGGACAGGTAATCCTGTTAAATATGTCTTCTCCAAGTGTACAGATTTTTTTAAAAATGTAATAAATCTTTTCAATTAGCTTGACATTCCTTCTCATCCTTGGGTCACTCTCAATTTTTGCTTGGTGAAGAGTATAACAGTCTACAGCTGCCTCTGTGTTACTTCTTTTTTTTTTTTTTTGAAGTTTTTGGCCAGGGCTGGGTTTGAACCTGCCACCTCTGGTATATGGGGCCAGCACCCTACTCCTTTGAGCCACAGGCACTGCCCTACCTCTTATATTAAATCATAGCTGTGTACATTAATGCAATCATGGGGTACAGTGTGCTGGTTTTATATACAATTTGAAATATTTTCATCAAACTGGTTAACGTAGCCTTCATGTCATTTTCTTAGTTATTGTGTTCAGACATTTACATTCTACATTAGTAAGTTTCACCTGTACCCTTCTAAGATGCACCAAAGGTATGATCCCGCCAATTACCCTCCCTTCTCCCCTCACTCCTCCTCTCCCTTGCCCCTTTCCCCATATTCTTGTACTATAATTGGGTTATAGCCTTCATATAAAAGCTAGAGATTAGTTTCATAGTAGGGCTGAGTACATTGGATACTTTTCTTCCATTCATGAGATACTTTGCTAAGAAGAATATGTTCCAGCTCCATCCATGTAAACATGAAAGAAGTAAAGTCTCTATCTTTCTTTAAGAATGCATAATATTCCATGGTATATATAGATATACCACAATTTATTGATCCATTCATGGGTCGATGGGCACTTGGGCTTCTTTCATGACTTAGCAATTATGAATTGGGCTACAATAAACATTCTGGTACAAATATCTTTGTTATATTGTGATTTTTGGTCTTCTGGATATACACCTACAGAGGAATTGTAGATTGTATGGCAGGTCTATTTTTAGATCTCTAAGTATTCTCCAAACATCTTTCCAAAAGGAATGTATTAGTTTGCATTCCCACCAGCAGTGTAGAAGTGTTCCCCTTTCTCCACGTCCATGCCAACATCTCTGGTTTTGGGATTTTGTGATGTGGGCTAACCTTACTGGAGTTAGTTTAAATGAAATTGAAAACAAAAGATTTCAATACAACAGATCAATAACTCAAAATATTGGTTTTTTGAAAAAGTCAATAAAATAGATAAACCTTTGGCTAACCTAACCAGGAAAAAAAGAGTAAAATCTCTAATTTCATCAATCAGAAATGGTAAAGACGAAATAACAACAGACTCCTCAGAGATTCAAAACATCCTTAATGAATATTACAAGAAATTTTATTCTCAGAAATATGAAAATCTGAAGGAAATTGACCAATTCTTGGAAGCACACCACCTTTCAAGACTTAGCCAGAATGAAGTGGAAATGTTGAACAGGCCTATATCAAGTTCTGAAATAGCATCAACATTACAAAATCTCCCTAAAAAGAAAAGCCTAGGACCAGATGGCTTCACGTCAGAATTCTACCAAACCTTTACAGAGGAACTAGTACCCTTATTATTCAACCTTTTCCAAAATATAGAAAAAGATGGAATACTACCCAACACATTCTATGAAGCAAACATCACTTTGATCCCTAAACCAGGAAAAGACCCAACAAGAAAAGAAAACTATAGACAAATATCACTAATGAATATTGATTCAACAATATTCAACAAGACCCTAACAAACAGAATCCAGCAACACATCAAACAAATTATATACCACGACCAAGTGGGTTTTATCCCAGGGTCTCAAGGCTGGTTGATATGGGTAAATCTATAAATATAACACATCACATAAACAAATTTAAAAACAAAGACCATATGATTCTCTCAGTTGATGCAGAAAAAGCTTTTGATAATATTCAGCATCTCTTCATGAGCAGAACATTTAAGAAAATTGGTATAGAAGAGACATTTCTTAAACTGACAGAGGCCATCTACACAGCAAACCCACAGCCAATATTGTATTGAATGG
>CAUYRH010129741.1:0-55337 GCA_963574655.1 Perodicticus potto | reverse complement strand
CATTGAAGTATTCTTTTATCCCTGCCACAACTTCATTAACAGCATACTCCTTATTATCTGTGTTTCCACGAGATTTCTTGTAATTTGCATAATCCTCCAGAATGGAATCCACATTTTTCTTCGCAGGAAGATAGAAGAGCTGTTTTTGCCTGGTAATTAAGTCCCAGTCATCAACAAGCCAAGGTTTTAGCTCTTCAGGAATCTTTACTTTAACTTCAACTCTGTTCATGAATGTTTCTTCATTTTCAACAGTAGGATCTCCCCGGGCCCTTTTCTTCCGAGGAGGCTGAGGTGTCTCACTGGTACTGCCACCATCTCCATTTCCAGGTGTTTTCTGCTTGTTCTTCTTTGTTTTTACTTCAACATTTTTCTGTTGCAGACCAGATGTCTTCTTTCCTGGGGTAGCCCCTCTCATCTTCCCCTCTGCATACTGCTCCTGATTGGCTTTTTGAAGTTCTCGCTGTTTCTGCAGATTGGTGTCCACATATTTGAGCACTCTGCTCTCTGGAACCCATTCATCCCAACTAGAGGTCAGGAGGGGGTGGTGTACTGAGGGAGCTCCTTCAGGAACAGGAAAAAGGGCTACAATATCCTCATGTGTCTTCAAAGATTTTTCAGAGCGCCTGGGCCTCACAGCACTTTTTTTATTCCAACCACTGTAATGTATGAAGTATTTCACTTGTTTGTCCTTTATGGCAACCTTTACACACTTTGCTTCATAAAGAAGAGGCCCATGAAAGCACAGTACTCGCTCACCCTCCTGGAATTTAGGCTTCGGGTCCTGCTTCGGCGCCATTTATAAGTGATTCGCCGCCTCCTCCTTCTCCCCATAATATGGATTTAATAACAGTTGTCTTACAAAAAGGAAGAAAGGAGATGAAAAATTTCTATTTCATCCATTCTTCTCCCTAAATAGATATTTAAAATATTAATAAACTTGGTAATTTTTTTCTTTTTTTATTAGAGACAGAGTCTCACTTTATTGCCCTCGATAGAGTGATGTAGCGTCACAGCTCACAGCAACCTCCAACTCCTTGGCGTAGGCAATTCTCCTGCCTCAGCCTCCCGAGTGGCTGGAACTACAGGTGCCCACCACAACCCCTGGCTATTTTTTTTATTGCAGTTTTGCTGGGGCCACATTTGAACCCGCCACTCTCAGTATATTGGGCCGGCACCCCAGTCACTGAGCCACAGGTGCTGCCCATAACGTTGGTAATTTATGAAAATTAAAGATCAGAATGTTTGAGCACCCTAAGTCTACAGGTGAAAATCATAGTGTTGTTATTGTCAGGTGGTAGGTCTTAATATTTTGGGAGTTTCAAAAAATACATGGGAATCATAGGATTGGAAGAGACAAATCCGTCTATAACCTGGCTACTCAAAGTGCAGTCCATCAACTATCAGCATCTGTGTCTTCCGGGGAGCTTGCTGGACAGGACCTTTTTCAGGACCCACCCCCAACTTACTCAACAAGAGCCTGGATTTTGGCTCGGTGCCCATAGCTCAGTGGTTAGCACCACATATACCAGAGCTGGGGGTTCCTACCCAGCCCCGGCCTGCTGAACAATGACAACTGTAACAAAAGTTGGGCATTGTGGTGGGCTCTTGTAGATCCAGCTACTTAGGAGGCCGAGGCAAGAGAATCCCTTAAGCCCAAGAGTTTGAGGTTGCTATGAGCTGTGATGTCATAGCACTCTACTGAGGGCAACATATTGAGACTCTGTCTCAAAAAAAAAAAAAAGAGAGAGAGAGAAAATCTGGATTTTAATGGAAAAATTAGTGATTTGTGTGCACATTAAAGTTTGAGAAGCACCATTTATACCATGCCTGCTCTCAGATAGGGCTGTATCCCAACCAAATCAAAATGTACATGTTTTCAGAGAAAAGAAGCTCTCCTGGGTAATGGGCTGTGTTTATTCTCACCAAAGTTTTTGTATTCTTAAGGACAGAAAAGATGCTTCTTCCATATACCGTGCCCCTGGCCATCCAGCACATGTCATTTATCTATGGCAGCCACACCAATGGTGTCCACTCTGTTCCCCTCAAACGATTAAAGACACACTTCAAAACTGTTTAGGTTTCACACAAAAAATCCATAATAAGTTTAGCACCCCAAAATTGCCAAAAGCATCCATACTTTATTTCCTATTTAGTCTATACTATCTCTTTTTTTACATTTCAGATAAATACGAGGGTGCAAATGATTAGGTTACATTATTTGCATTTGTTAGGTAAAGTCCAAGTTGTAGTCCAGCCTTTCACCCAGGGGTATGGTGTATACCCTTACACCGAGTCCATTCGGTGAGAGAACAGCAATCCCTCTTCCTCATCCTTTTTCTCTCTCTTCCCTCCCACTTGAATTTAACTGTGGTTTACTTTCATGTGGGCATGTAGTTGTTTATCTGTTGGTTTCATATTAGTATTGAGTACATTGGATACTTGCTTTTCCGGCCTTGTGATCCTTACTAAGGAGAATGAAATGAACTGTATCCAGGTCAATACCAAAGATGTAAAGTCTCCATCTTTTTATGGCCAAATAATATTCCATGGTATACATATACCACAGTTTAGTAATCCATTCATGGGTTGATGGGCAGTTGGGTTAATTCCACCTCTTGGCAATTATGAATTGAGCTGCGGTAAATATTCTAGTGAAAATGTCCTTATGGTAAAATGATATTTTTTTTCTTCTGGATAGATACCTTGTGATGAGATTGCAGGATCAAATGGAAGGTCTACTTGTAATTCTTTGAGGATTTTCCATACTTCTTTCCAAAGAGGCTGTACCTCTTAGTGAAACAAATTCCATACTTCAGCAATAATGGCCAACCGGTGAACATTTTCATTTCTATTTATTCATTACACACCCACAAAATGTCATGACACCTGCATGATGTTGGGCTCTGTGATCAGCATTATCACTTGTAGAACTAATTAGGATTCCCTTTCTACCTTGAGGGAATCTCAAGAATGTGTACAAACAGAATTGAAGATGCTCTTCAAGAGAAAAGTATGCAACTAAGTTTTCCTGTCATTGTAGATGTTTGAGTCTTAATAAATGAGTAGGAATTTCCCACCCAGAGAAGTGGCAAAGGCATTCTAGCAAAGAACGCGGCTGTGCCAAGGCCCAGTGGCATATGGTGGGAATATAAGGCAAAGTGTGAAGAGGTTGTAGGAAATGAGTTTGGCAGAATGAGTAGGGTCAAAGATATTGCAGGCTATGGACCTCGTCCTGTGGTTAATAGGAAGCTGTCTGACTTTTTTTCTTTTTATTTTTTGAGCAGATGAGTAAAAGAGATTTTCGTTTATAAAGGTACCAACGTGAGTACTTGTAGAAAATGAATGAGAGATGTTGGGAATGGGTATGAGAAAAATTAGGTGACCTGTAATAAGTAGAAGCATTGGCAATTTTAGAAGAGAAGACAGATTTGAGGGTATGTGCAGAAAGTGGGTTGGCTGCATTTGATGGTTAATAATAGGACATGGGGATTGAAAATTCAATACCATTGAGGCCCCTAGTTTAGTGATCGTGCCCTGCAGTACCATGATTTTCAGGCAGCATCTTTCTGAACCCGTCAGCAGCCTCAGTAGGAACTACTGTTACATTTCATTCAACAAAACATGGAAACTGAGGCCTGAGTGTTTCCATAATCTTCCCACAGTCACCATAGTATGGAGCTGTTCTGGGAAAGGAATGAATGGAGCTCAAACTCAAATTCAAGCCTCACTCCTGAGTCTGGCTTGGAGGGGCCTCCGCTGAGTCACTGTCCATCGTTGAGGTTAGGTGTCCAGGCTGCAGGAAGAAAACAGGCCTGGAGCTCGATCAGCTTCAAGGCTGTGGTAAACAGCCATTCTGACTTCCTTGCACAGTCTCAGCAATTTTAGGGATTTTTCTGAAGGGAACTATTTTCAGACTGCCTTGCTCTCCGCTAATAGCTTCTTGAAAGCAGTGTAATTCAACCAATGTTTATCTAGTGCCTACTTTATGCTAGAAAACTAAGAACAGCTACATAGGGAATCTAAAGATAGGTTAAAAAATAATTTTTGCTCATAAACGTATATCACGTAAGCCTCCTGGAGAGCTTTTCTACAGAGATGAGAAAAAGTATATTTTTAGAAAACCAATAATTCAAGTGAGATGAAACACCATAAGAAACAAAGTTCCTGGTTTCACCAGAGGATTGTGGTCCTGCCTTCTGGGCCTCTGGGGCCCCCAGGGGACTTGCAGTTCACCCCTAATAAGCAGGAGTTGACTTACTGACAGCATCCAGGGAGAGCTCAGATCACAAACCATCTAGGGAAACAGTACCCTGCCACAAGCCTATTAAGAACCTCCCCAAAGATTTTATAGCACTCTTTTTTTGGTTTCTCACTCTGGCAAAGTCAGGAAGCATCCTTCCTCTGTCAGAACACCTCCTGCTTTTCAAACTACTTCCTTCAGTGTAATGGCTCTGTCAGATGAGTCTTTACCTTACCGAGCTCCAATCTCCTTCCCTCAAAAGCTGTGCGGGCCATCGGGACGAGCTGGGCAAGCCGGAGCAGCGCCCATCGGTCTTCCATCTGGAATGGGCCTCAAGGCATCTGCTGTCCTCGTAGATTTAACCCTGGCCAGCTATGCCTCATTTGACATGATTGTCGGGCCACAGTGAGCCAGTGCCTGTCTGTCTTCGGGGCTCTGTGACTTGGCAGCACGTCCCTCTTGATGGCTGATGGTTGCAGTTAACTCACCTGGAAGGACAGTGTCCCTCCTGTCTCTTTTCGTGAGTGTCCAACTGTTAAAAGTCCCGCTAGCTCTCACGTCTTGTGTGGCTCTGGGTGGCTTACTCTTCCTCCAAGTCACTGCTGAAACGTCATTTCCTCAGAGAGGCCGTACTTGACCTCAGCCTAAAAGAGATCCCTCTCCCTCAACCCAGCCCTTTCTTTTTCTTCTTTGTCGCCCTCGGTAGAGTGCTGTGGTGTCACAGCTCACAGCAACCTCAAACTCTTGGGCTTACGCAACTCTCTTGCCTCAGCCTCCCAAGTAGCTAGGACTACAGGTGCCTGCCACAACACCTGGCTGTTTTTTTGTTGTAATTGTCATTGTTGTTTAGCTGGCCTGGGCTGGGTTCAAACCCGCCAGCGCCGGTGTGTATGACGGGCGCCCTACCCACTGAGCTACGGGCACCAAACCTCAACCCAGCCCTTTCTACAATTCCACTTCAGCCTCTTAGTCCATGTTGTTTACTTTAATTCGTTCTCTGGAATCATTATATTAATTACATTTCCTCGTTTACTTGCTTGTGATCTCTCTAATCCATGAGTGAAAGCTCCACAAGGCCACGTCTTGTTTGCTGTTACCTGCCCAGTTCCTCAGCTGGTGCCTCGCGCAGAGTAAATACTCAGTCACTAAGTTGTCAGATCAGCGAATCAGCTGTACAGCTCCACCAGGCTTGCTCTTCGAGAAGTTTCTGTTGTCACTGCCCTGTTGGTGGGTGTCATTGCTTATGATGTCAGTAGAAGCTGGGTTATAAAAGCTTTCTTTGATCCAAACTTCAGGGAGGATGTTGCCCATGTGTTTAGCAGACAGAGCTGGCAGAATCGCCAAAGCAATTTTTAAAACCAAATTTGTCATAAGCACAGGAATATCTTTGAGCTTGAATCATTTAAGTACCTTGTTTTGTTAGTGTGGTAAGTAGAACTAGAAAAAGCCTTTTGATTTGTTAAGGTCCTTTGAGAAGACAGTACATATGACTTGAGTTAGATACATGCAAAGTATATACAAATTTAAGGCTATTGGTGACAGATGAGTGAAAAGCTACATAGGTTATTTATTTATTTATTTATTTTTGACACAGAGTCTCACTCTGGTGCCCTGACTAGAGTGTGGTGGCATTATAGCTCACAACAACCTCAAGTTCTTGGGCTCCAAGTGATCCTCTTGCTTCAATTTTTCTATTTTTAATAGAAACTGGGTGTCGCTATTCTCAGGCTGTTCTTGAACTCCTGAACTCGAGTGATCCACTGATCTCTGCCTCCTTGAATGCTAGGATTACAGGCGTCAGCCTCTGCTCCCAGCAAAGATACATAGCTTTTTAGAATCTTTTTTCCCTGCTACAGTATTCCATTTCATTTTTCAGTTTCATCCTTGCTGTCACAAAACTAATAATGATCTCAGTTCAGAAGATGAGTGATAATTCAGTTTGGTCACTAGTCCATCAGTATTTAATGGGCACTTAACCTGTGTATTACAAAAATGTATAAAAGATTGCTGATTTTTCTCTCCCAGGGTATTATACTTCAAAGCGTGGTGTCTGTCCTGATGATATTGCCGGTCACTGTTTCAATCTTCCTCGTCTGTGTTTCCTTTCTGTCTCAGAGGTGGCGGTTGGGTCACTTCTCACCTTCTCTTCCTTGAACTCACCGTCTGCCTCATCCTTGCTCAGGCTTGTGTGGTCCCCTGCATTCCTGGGTTCTTCCAATGCCTTTAGGATTCCCCCAGGCATGGTGCTTATTTCCAAAAAAGTGCCTTGTAGCAGAAGTTATGACTTTGGGAGGTGTATATTTAAAGGAAGTTTCCTGGGTTTTATTCGTCCTCTGCAGACTCAGCTTACGAGTGGGTCCAGTCACATGTACCAAATCGTGATATTTTCATGTCCAACTTTCTTCATAACTTCTGTGTCTGTCTGTCTTAGTCTGTTTGCTTCTCACTTGCTATAAACAACCACTTTCCAGGACTGAAATACACTTAGAACTTCTTCCTCCCCCGGCATCTTTGACCAATTAGTTGGCCTCTAGTATTCTGTGTCTCTTCACTTGAAAGTTCAGAGAAGTCTGGGACGCGGGGATGTGCTTACCCCCTTTCTCCAGCAGGTCTCACCAGCCTTCCATTTCCCGCCGTGACAATGGAAATCAGAATTTTTTTTTTCCGTTTTATTTATTTATTTATTTATTTATTTGTTGCAGTTTTTGGCCAGGGCTGGGTTTGAACTCGCCACCTCCGGTATATGGGCCGGCACCTACTCCTTTGAGCCACAGGCCCCGACCCAGAATTGTTATTTTTTTAACTCACACGTCTTATTACTTTCTATTGTGGGCTTTCTTCCTTGCCCTTTCTTATCACATAAAGAGACTGCCTTCTTCTTTCCTCCTCTGTTCTAACATCTGACTAAATATAATGAGTAGTTTTTCAAACTTCCCCATCTGAAATGGACAGCTGTTCATAACTTATTTGATACCACCTGGAAATCCTCCTTGACAAATCTTATTTCTGATTTCTTGATGTTTTATTGTTTTATCCTATGTGTGTTCTTAGCATGTTCTTTTGATTCCTCTCTTTTCCTTTCTATCCATAATTAATCTGTATATTGTGCTGACCCAATCTGTAACACATATCCCAGAGCTCTCCATTATTCTCCATCTCCTAGACAAACTTCAGGCCATCACCTGCTCACCTGGGACAACGGCAGTGTCCTTCGTCTGACCTTTTGGCTTCTACAGAGATGAGATTTCTTTTTATTTCTGCTATTATCCTTTCCCTGGAATCCATTTTCCACACATAGACAGAGAGTTATTCTTAATAAAACATAGATCAGATCAGATCATGGCCCTGCCAGGATTAAACGTTTTCCATCACACTCAGAATATAATCCAAATTCCTCAATATGGGTGCAGATGGGAGCTGCACTTTACCTTTCACTCTCCCTCTCACTGTCTCTGTTCTACTCTGATGCCCTTTCCTTTTGTGAAGGTCCCAAGCCTAGTGCCACCCCAGGGCCTTTGCATCATCTGGTTCTCGGCCCAGGATGCTGTTTTCCTTAACATTTCTTCACTGGCTTCCTGTTGTCATTTGTATCTCAGCATAAAGGTCCTTTCCTCCAAGAAACCACACACACTTTGACCCAAGTCTATTTTAACTTTTTGCATAGCTCTCAGCCAACAGTGTTTTCTTGTTTGTGTATCTGTTTATGTGTTGTCTATCACTTCCACTGGACTGGTCTCCTCATGAGGTCATCACTGTCTCCAGAAGAGTGCCTCACATGTAGCAAGGACCCATTACACAGATGATGAAGAAAAAAGAATGACTGAACCTAGAACGTGCTGATGTTACTAGGTTCTGCTGCCTGGGTGTGTAATGGTCTTTATAAATAGATCATATATCCCCAGGGTGTTTTGTTTGAGCTGTCATATCACCCACTTCAGTTTGGACTTTGGGGCAGTTCTTGTCAAACTCTTACTCCTTGATTTTAGCTCTTAGGGTCATATTTAGTTTTTGGTATTCTAAGGAATCTATTTGGTTCACTTCTTGGCTAGAATGACAAAAAACCACTAAATTTTAGGATGCTGCGTACAGCAAGGACTCAGTATTTGTTTGTTGACTGTGACAGTTCATGCCTCACCTTTCAGGTTGGTGCGTGCTGTGGCTAAATGCTACTGGCTTGCTGTCACGCTCCATCTTCACTAAATTTCAATAGAGAGAGAGATGGGCAGTTTGTAAACTGCTCGGGAGCATTGCACAGGAAGTCATTTTCATTTTGTTGCAGATCAACAGGAAATAAGGCTTAGTTGCCAAACAAAAGCAAGAAAAGCAACCAAGCGTATTATTCTTTCCTTAGGGGTTTTAATCCGGGAATGATTAGCTTCTCTTAAGGTAGTGGAAGTTATCCCAGCTATCTCATTTGCACACACAGATGACATTTCGATAGGAAGAAGGTGGCCAGTATTTTGTGCCTGTTTCTCTTTGCATTATTTTATACATTGCTTTTGATATCCTCTAATCATCTATCAGATGTATTTTAGGAGATCTACTTTAACAAAATGGGGCTAGCTTTCTGGATTGACATCTATGGTACATTTATTTTGGCCATTTCTGTCATTGACTATTCTTTTGGCATTAGTAATGATGGGAATACAAGGTTACTTGTTTTAAAGTCTGATCCTCTTTTAAGTAATTCTCTCTCTGTAGGCTTGGCCATCCTTTAAAACTCAATGCCCTAACCTTAGCCCTCTTATGAACTGTGCACCATGAGGATCAGAGCGGGTGGATGACAGCATGGAAAGTTTATCCAAAGCCTTGGCATGTTTTAATTTCACATTGTTTTATATATTAATATAATTTCCTTCCAGAATGAAAGTTGGCAGTCATTTAGGGAAGTGCTAGAGGGGAGTGGAATCACTGCAATTGAAATGCATGTGAAAGTCCCTAATCCATAGATTATTGACATAATGAACTCTAAAACCCTTAATAACCATGCCATTATGTACTGACAGCCTGCATTTAGAGGGCTTTAGCACAGGGCTCTGTGCATAATGTCAGCTCTGCTTTGTTGGGCTAGGTAGAAGATGGCATGTTTCAGCTGCGCTCCACAGTTACCGCTGAATGAGAGCTCATCCAGCACAAGCCAGAGACCTCTCGGCAGGGCAGACCGGGAGCCCTTTACTTCTACCTACTTTATTTCTCCCTTTTCAGATATGGAAATGCCAGCCCTCAATATGCTATATGTCGCTCAAATTTTTAAGCACACCAGAAGATTTGGGGATTTAAGAACATCCAGCTAACTTTAATAAACATTTTCATTGTTCACAAAAGACAACAAAATAAAACAACCTTTGGGAACCCAACTTTTTTATTGCTACATTTTTACCTCAAGGGACTCTGCTCATCCCAGCTGGCAAATGGTGAGCATTCTAACTTTAAAGTTTACTTGCTGCTGAGCAAGTCAGGACGAACACAGGGACCCTTCCCACTAGAAAGCTACATTTTCTTCCTTTATAGTTAGATCAAATGCTTCAGATTTATTATCAGATGTGGCATGGATGATTCAAACAAAAACAAAAGCCCTTGAGTTTGAAAGTGAAAGTTCTAAAGACTAAATATTTGCACTTAAAAAGGAAAAGAAAGTTACGGAAATCTCTGTGGCAGACCATTCCTTAAAATCATTCTCACTACGTTATAATCACGCACTTTCCATTCGCTGTAGTTAAACTTTGGGTTTCATTTAATCCAGATGCATTTGCTTTAAGTAAATGAGAATTCTCATCTTACTTTTTGGTCATTGCAAATTTATTTCAGTGTCGTGGCCCACACATGGTCAGGCACATTGGAGTTTTTAAGTGAATCTGGACGATTCTATGTTTGGTTTTTTTTATTTGTATACTGTGTCGTATTTATACTGATGAATCTGATCTTAAATCTTGTGATATGTAATGTCTATGAGAGCTTTGACAAATATGCTTATATTTCTGCAGGGAACATAAAAGACCTTGGTTGTTAGTGATAGAGGGATGGAGGAATTTGCTTTGATATATTATTGCAGGTAGCTAGAACTGCTGGCTGCTATTCTAGAAAATCTACAATGTTGATTAAGGTCATAAAGGGTCATTTATAGCATACGTTCTATGGGAGAGCCTTGGACAGTTCTATATGAAAACTCAAAGGGACCTTTTATTTACTAGATTTACAAATCTCTTGCATTGGTGAGCTAATGTAAGTATATAACAGTCTATAAATATTAAAGGCAAGCTTTCTAGTGGTTTGAAATATTTCCTTACTCTTAAGACAGGATTCTCAATTATTATTTGTGGTTAAATCCATTTAATGTATTTTAAGTAGTGAAAAATTAACCAGACTTCATTTACTTATTAGGGCTATTTATACAATATCAAATAATAAGTGTTTATGTTCACTAAGTGAAGCTGTGGTTTAACCAAGATTAGTAAATTGACTAGTTGATCTTATGTAATTGCAGATAGATTTTGCAGAATGACAGTGGTGAAACTGCTACTGATATCCTGCGGCAAGTTTAATTTGTTGTGCTCTTTGTGGTGATAGAGGTCATCTGGGGTATTTAACTGACTCAGTGGTAAATTATTGAAGCTCCCTTTAACTTTTTGCTTTACTTACCATTGAGCATTTTATAATTCACGAGGATTTCCACAGGTTTGTGGGAAAAGGATATGCCAGGTCAGTGTGACCATTTAACTACAATAAAGGTTCCTGCATGGAATAAATTGCTGAAAATTAAGTCTAGAAATATTTGTACCTTTTTTAGTTATCTACTGTTCGTTCTTCTCCCTACTCCTTTCAGAGCAATGAAAATGCTTTATATCTATTCGCTGGCATCTCCTTCAAAATGGAAGGAGTGGAGGTGGAGAAACTGCTCCCATCGTCAAAGTCCTAAAACATTTGACAAGAAAACCATTTTCCATATATATGTATATGCTGTGCCATAGTGTTTACTTGCTCATGAGAAAGGGGCAGCAAATGTTCTATTTTTATATTTAAATGATTCTTCTTTGGGGATTACTGCTCATTTACCTTTGATCCATTTGCAACAAATGGAGTTCATAATGTTTCTAAGTATTTTTACCTAAAAAAATGTGTTTACATATATACTTACACCATACAAACTAATTACTACTTAGTTACTTTGCCTTGCCCAAATTTATCTCTAGCCTTCTAAGTAAAGAACACACTGATAATCTCTGGGCAATTATATTTCAGAAATAATTTCTCCTTTTAACCTGGGACACCTTAACATTCCAAAGATAAAATGATCTCACATCACAAGAATCCATTTTCCAAAGACTGAGGTGTATCAAATCCTTAGGTCATTTTTCTTTTCTCATTTCGGTTTTGGCAGGGTCTGAGGGTATGTGCCAAGTATGAAGAAGGTTTTTTTTTTTTTTGAAGGTTTTTGACAGCAGGAACAATATCAGAGTTTTAGATTAGTGTCTACATGCTTGATTCATCAGAACTTTTCAATTGAAACAGTGATAGTCAATCTCCTCAGTAATAGATAACACCAACTAGCTTTTCTGGGTTGGGAATAATTATGCAAACATATTGATTGATCTGCCTTGTAACATAAAAATATTTGGAATTATCCTAGCAACTTTCTACTTGTGTTTGAACTCCAGCCTCAATACTTGAAAGACAGCAAGATTTCTAACTGTACAGACACACTTCCTACATTATCCACCAGATGGCAAAGGAAATAGTGCTGAAAGTGAAACTTGGATTAATGTCATTTAATTTGAACTTTAAATCTAGATAAGCTCTGGATACCTGAAGGTAACAAAAAGAAACAAGAGTAAAAGTTATGCCATTAGAGGGCACTTACGTAATCTTAGAAGAGAAGTCAGTTCTTATAAACTGACTTAACCAAAGCTTATGTTTAAGAAGAATGAATTTTCAGATGTTTATTTAAAGTGACTAATTCTTAAACTGAATGTCTGAGAGAGCACATTTTATAGGAGGGGAAAAAAGTCTATACCATTTCAAACTACCATTGAAACTGTATCTATATAAAGGTTCAATTTTTGATCAGTGAATGTAAGTTGTAAAAATATACACAATGTATTTGCACAGTAGTTTTCAATTAGGTTTGTTCACTGCCTCTTTAAAAAAAATTCCGTTCAAAAAATTCTGCAGGAAACCTCATCAAACTAAATAAATGATTAATGTTTCCTCATATCTAAGTTCTTCCCTACAGTAGTTAAATGTTATTAGATAATGTTTTTGAAAACCATAATCTGACCATATAAATTCCCGTGTTTGGGACCAGACTAATTTTAAACACCTTTCTGAAAAATATGCTTGTTGTCCATCATTGGCGTGGCAATTAAGGTGGTTCAAACTGCTTCAGAAACAAAGTGTCACCTGGTAACACTGATTTAGGGAAATACAATATTTTGACAAATATAAAGTTGAGTCTATTCCCTATTGGTGGTAATCTAAATAAAAATATCCACCTGAGCCAGTAAAGCAGGTAAACCAGTAAAATAGGAAAGTAAAATGCTAATGCCAGGAACTATGAAGGGCTTGAGATTTTATCCCATTTGCATGCTAATAAATGTCTGCCAAAGTTTGATGGATGCTAGAAGAATGCATGTACTCCTAGGTACTAAGAGCTTTACTATTGGAGTAATAGCAGTAGGCAGAGTGTTATCATGTTCTTTTACTGGCTCCTTGACACCAAATTCCCACAGGATGATGCGCGGAGAGCCAAGTGACACTAACCCATGCAATGGGTTGTGTTGCAGGAAAGAAGCTCTAAGTTGAGGGAACCCAGATCTTTTCTTAAAGGGTAAAGAAACCATGCCTGATCTTAGCTCTGGGCTCTGCATTCCAAGGCTGTTCAGTATATATACAAACATCCTTGAAAAGATAATGTGGAACAAGGGTTGTCAGTACCTCTGCTCCCAAGAGAGGCAAAAACAAACCCAGAGACCCATGAAAATTGTCTCCTAACACTTACTCCATATAGTCCTATAATTTGAAATGTTTACTAATATTAAATTGCTAAATATCTGGTGTGGAGAACATATAAGAAGAAGATTTACCATATTTTTAAGTCACCCATAGGAAAGAAGTTATATTTTTGATGTCAAACACCATCATATGGTATTTACTATATGACCTTACATTTCTAAGTCTCGGTTTCTTCATTTTTGATATGAGAAAAATAATACTGCCTACATCACGGTGTTGTTGCTGGCGTTGGATGAGATAATATGTATTCACATAAAACCCTTTGAAGAGTGTCTGACACGCAGCTTGTACACAACACGTTCATTGACATTGTTACATAAAAATCCATCTTTTATAATTAGATGATTTAATAAAGGCAGAGTTCTTCCCCAAAGCTGTTGAGGATGCTGGGAAAATTCCTACCAATTATGGCTAGCTTTTTCTCTGATTCTGGAGCTGACCTAAATATCCCAGAGATCCTGAGACATTGGCCACTTGTCCTGCTAAGTTGTGCAGTGGCACAGCTGCCAAAGCAGCTTTGTGGACACATATGGGACCCATGCGGTAAGCCTACCCTTCAGTGGGGCTCTAGGGCACATATTCCTGGGCATCTCACACGTGTCCCATGCCACGTATGCTCTAAGTTCCTAACAAGTATGGAAAACACAATCTAGTTATTTCTAAAGAGATTTTTTTTTATTGCCTTAGCTTCTTCTGCTCTCAGGAAGCAAGTGTTAATGATGGTATTATGAAGAGAAGTAAACTGATTTGGGGTTCTTTTTGAGATAGGGTCTAACTCTGTCACCTTGGGTAGAGTGCCATGGCATCATCATGGCTCACAGCAATCTCAACCTCTTGGGCTCAAGTGATCCTCTTGCCTCAGACTCCCAAATAGAATGTCCACATGAGCCTGTAACTACAGGAACCTGCCACAATACCCGTCTCATTTCTCTATTTTTGGTAGAGATGGGGTCTTCTCTTGCTCAGGCTGGTCTTGAACTCCTAATTTCAAACAATTCACCTTTCTCAGTCCCCCAAAGTTCAAGGATTATAGGCATAAGCCACTGCACCTGTTCTGAATGTTTTATGTGCTAAAATAGTGTGTCTGAACAGAGGCAGCATATCAAATACTACTCAGATTTTACATTTCTCTTAGCTCCAGACAAAGAGGGAGCAGAAGAGGGGAATGGGATGGTAAGTGGAGGTCCCATGGGCTCAGTCTACTGTGTCCCTGTTTGGTTAGAATAGGTTAATAGAGTCCTGACTTTGATCTATCCAGTTACCTTCTGTAAACATAGCCTTTGTCTACTTAATAACTCACACTTACATCCCCACCTTTCCTTAAGGGTTTCTCCTTAACAGTTATCTGCAGGTCTGAGGATCAGATTATCTGATGAACCTTAAGGAGACCTGCTCTTATTCCTAAATCGCCGGCTTGTTGCAGAGAGGAGTTTAATACTTAGTCAGAGATCATTTCTCCAAACTCTTTAGAGACTGAGATCTGAAGTGGTTAAGTGAATTGCCTAAGATCATACATCTAGTTAGTACCTGAAACTAAGTATCAAGTTTCTTAGCTCTCAATGAAATGTTCTTTAAGTTGAAATACAATTAAGAAAGAAAGAACAGTGGGAAGTAAAAGTCCCTATCTTGAGAGGGATGAAAGGGATGAAAGTTTGAGCTCTTCGGTCAGATCCACCTGGATTTTGTGTACTTTGCCTGCAGAACAGAGGTCTGTCCTTACATAAAGCTTGTACCTACTTCACAGGCTATTGTGAGGACTAGAAGTAGCAAGGCAGTTAGTGAACTTGGCATAGTGCTCGGCTCATAGTCACTCGACATCACTGCGGATATTTTATACGAGAAACTACAGAACACAGGGCAGAAAAAATATTTGGAAAAAAGAAGTTAAACACTCTTTGAGCAAACTCACTGTGAAAAAAGTACTTTTAACATCCTCATTATTAAAAAAGAAAAACAACAGTTAGTTCCTTTCAAAAATATTTTCAGTTGTCCAAATCTAATTTTGATAGCAGCCAAAGAAAGATGAAATTAATGTCCAATGGTGTTTTAAGTAAAGGTTAATTATTCTCATCTGTACTCTATTTTAAAATGCTGTGTCCCAAATGTTGCCCCTGAAGTCATCATATGTTTTCTTTCATTTATAAATTGTGCATTACAAAATCTTACAAAATATTTGCAAAATATTCTCTACGTGTTGGCCACCTCTTGGTAAAATTTCATAATGCGTAGTTTGAAAATAAAGGTCCATTTGGCTACAATTTCCTATTTTCACTATGTATAAGGACTTTAGGGGCAACCTCTGGGACACCCTGTATAATAAAACTGTTGAAGAGTCTGGGACTTCTATAACAAATAACTCACCTTGTGATTTTGGATGAATTGCTTAACTTATGAGGAAGTTGAACTTTATAATCTATAAAAATCTCTGATATATGAAAATTTGATCTTGGAATAAGCATAATATTATATATGAATAATCCTTAGTCAAATTTTAAGGAAGAGTAAAAATAACTGTACAAGGATAATTTCTTACATTAAACACAGTAGTTCAACCATATCAGCAGTTAGCAGCTTGACTTTTCAACAGTGATTCCAACCAGCCATTTGGCTTTGCTTTTGTGGCAGTTGAAAGAACTCACCCTAAGTGATCATTTTAGTATAAGCTTTGACACATTGATATAATGTTATCTATAATGTCCATATAGGCTTCTGTTCTGCTCTAATGAAGTGAGGATTTTCTTCAAATACCCAAATGGTGAATGTACCAAGAATCCTTTCATTTCAAAATCCTTTTAGCATCTTAATTTCTGGTGAATTCATTTTCAACCTCATAAAATAGTTTCAAGAAAAAGAAAAGGAGAGAGTTGCCTTCAAGATCATGTGCATGTACCCAAAATATGTGAAATGTCTATAAGTTTCCATCAAAAATGAAATAATGTTAATCCTTTAGCAAGTTTCAGCTGCCTGAGTGTCTGCTTGCAGAACTAATGCAAGTGATGGTTTCTGTCGGCCAGGATGATGCTGCTTCCCTGGTGTCTGCTGTGGCTCCTGTTACCCCTCGGCTCCAGAACCCAGAAGTTACCCACCCGAGATGAGGAACTTTTTCAGATGCAGATTCGGGACAAGGCATTTTTTCATGATTCATCAGTAATTCCAGATGGAGCTGAAATCAGCAGTTATCTCTTTAGAGACACCCTTAAAAGGTAATCTCCCAGCAGTACTTTCTTTATCAAAAATCTCATAAAGGATGCCTCCAGAAAAGAAAGTAACTTTTTAGACTTAGTTTAGATAATTTGCAAATCAACCTATGAATGGCATTACTTATTTTCTCTAAGTAAGAAAAAAAATGGCAGGGCAATGTTTCATCATTAACTGGAGACTGCGTGAGTCTTGTTGATTGCTATCTTTGGAGTAGAAGAAGCAATCCTTGCATTTCTTACATTTTGGAATGATTATTTTCCTATTTTCAGGACAACAGGAAATTTTTAAGAAGGACTCTATAGAACTGAAATGAAATTCATTGAATATATATTATTCTTCAAGCATTTACATTTAAGTTCTATACAGACAATATTAACAATTCTGATCAAATACTGAGAGAATCAAACCAAACAGTGATAAAGAACTGATACTGTCCATTTACCTTTATTCCAACATATGGGCTCACATATTCTTCTAAATATTTTGACCTTTAAAATTTATGTACCTATGCTATATTTAAAGTAAATTTTACAAACTAATTACATATATATATATTTAATATGTATATTACATATATTTAATATATATATTATATGTGTATATATATTGTGGGGCAGAGACAGAGTCTCACTCTGTAGAGTGCTCTGGCGTCATAGCTCACAGCAACCTCTAACTCTTGGGCTCAAGTGATCTCTTATCTCAGTGTCCCAAGTAGCTAGGACTACAGGCACTCATCACAACACCTGGCTATTTTTAGAGACGAGGTCTCACTCTGGCTCAGACTGCTCTCAAACCTGTGAGCTCAGGCAATCCACCTGCCTTGGCTTCCCAGAGTGCTGGGATTACAGGCATGAGCCACCACACCCGGCTCCAACTAATTACATTTGAAGTCACTTATTTTGCAGTGCTCAAACCCCTCTCTACACTTGCAGCACACTTGAATTATCTTTGGATAATTATATTTCAAAGCCAAGTTCTCCTTTTAACTTGGGGCCCATTGGCATTCCAAAAGATAAAACTGTGTGACACAGTCAATGTCCATTTTCCAAAGATTAAAGTACATCACATCATTGGAGCATCTTTTCTATTTTGATCAATAAGGATAATGTATTGAGGATGATTCTTAATCTCTTCCACTTAATGGCACATTTCTGTCACCATCCCATCAGTCTGAATGATGGTAGGTGATCAGTTTTCCTACTTTGACTGAAATGGACTGTTGTTAATTGTTTCAGCACTTCCTGAGTGAAATTATTTATTTGAATGAATGCAATGGACTAGGAACTGACCTGTCATGGGTCTCCAAATGACATTCACGAGAGAGATGTCACAAAATGAAAGGGGGATGATGTAGGAAGAACTTGCTGTCCCAGTCCTTACTAAGACTCAGTCTGTGAAAACAGAAGAGGGAATACAAAACAGTCCTCCTACTTCAAGTTCATCTTAAATATTAAGTGAGTTCTCACTGAATACATTTTGCTTTTCATATTATTTTGTCCCCTGGAATTTTTGAGTGAGTCAGTTCAAATCAAAATTTTTCTGCAGAAATTACTTTCATTTCCCAAATGTGCTTGTGCACTGCTTTTTTTTTTTTTTGTAGAGACAGAGACTCACTTTTTTGCCCTCAGTAGAGTGCCATGGCATCACACAGTTCACAGCAACCTCCAACTCCTGGGCTTAGGCGATTCTCTTGCCTCAGCCTCCCAAGTAGCTGGGACTACAGGCGCCTGCCATAACATCCAGCTATAAACCCGCCACCCTCGATATATGGGGCTGGCGCCCCTCGATGGGCCACAGGCACTGCCCTGTGCACTGCTTTCTTTGCAGTATTCTTTAAGCACAGCCTTCCGCATTATGTAATCATGTCACTTAAATAGTTTATCTCTTTTAGTCTTCTCCTCTAAAAAATTAACAGTTTTAGTTCTAAAAGTTGCCTTAAAAATTACATCAAAAAATGTTTTTATTATAAGACATAACAAAATAGTACTTCTTCCTTTCTCTCCATTTTATTTCTTCATTCTTTATTTTTGCCTATTTTGTCACACATAGCAATTGAGGCCCACAGTTAGATAACATGTTAATTTTAACTAGGATTAGTGAGCTTACACCAGTAAAGAGTTGAAGCCACAAGTAAGAAGGTTGTTCCTAGGGGTGAACTATGTTATGATAAGCGTACATAGACATTGTTGATACTCCAACTAAAGATGAAGCTCCAGATGAAGCTGAGCACCAATGACTAGAAAAAAACAACAAAGTCATTAATTATTCTTATGTTTATACATAAATTCCAAAGGCTAAATGGCTCATGGTTTGTTTATCCTTTGACTTTGTAACGTGTAGCCGTGTTTCCTTAGTTATTCGTTACATTTCTGTCTCCCTCGCTAGCCAGTAAATACCCTGACCACGTAGATCATGTCCTGTCATCCCTGAATGCCAAGTGCTCTGTGCCTGGTAGACAATAAACATCTGTCAGATTGTTAAATTCATTCAAATTATCATTTATTTCTAATCATCAGTGCTTCCGTATGAAGACTTTGAGGTAAAGGGAGTCCTGGTGCTTTATATGTATAACGATTACCTTGTGGAATGCAAGCATTGTTTCATTTGTTATTGGTCATCTGTGGCCTGTGTTTAAGTTACTAAGACACAGTTGCTTACTTTGGGGAATAAACTACTTCATGGTTTGAAATGAGAACAGAAGGCAATAGAGGAAGGTGTACCTTGCTTACTGTTTTTGCTTTGGTTAGCTATGCTACTCACATAAAACCCCAAAACAAACAAGTTTTGAACACTCTTTTGCTTACATCATCCCAAATAAGTTATTTTGTTTTACTTATTTCTTTGTAATAAAGGTAGGTTCAGTTATGTGGCATCAATCAGCAACTCTGGGCTTTCTAGAACAAAAATTACGGTTTCCTCATTTGCAAGATTCTATGTGTTGAAATATAATTAAATGCAATCATCTACGTCCCTTAGAGTAAGAATGTATAGTATTTTTTATAGATACACAATATTTGTATTCATTTTAAGCAGTCTTTTGAAACATCGCAATAAATTTTTTTCAATTTTTTTTGGAAGCAGACCCTGACTTGGTTACCACCTTCAGTACAATGCCATGGTGTCATAGCCCACAGCCACCTCAAACTCTTGGGCTCAGACATTCCTCTTGCATGAGCCTCCTGAGTAGCTGGGACTACAGGCACCGGCCATAACACCCTCCTATCTTTAGAGATAGGCCTTCTCTTTTGCTCAGGGTGGTCTCGAATTCCTGAGCTCCAGCAATCCACCCACCTCAACCTCCCAGAGTGCTAGGAGGTTCAACCTAGTTCTAAAATGCAACCTAGTTCTAAAATGTATGTTGGTATCTGGCAAAATTATTTCACATTGTATTTGTTGAAGATAAATCTGGCTGCAGAACTTGAGGCTTTTGGACTTGCACGGTTAATGCCATAAGTATTATGTTTTGTGCCAAATAGCAAATATTAGGCTCTGTTAAAAGAAAATAAAATGAAACTTTATGAAAGTTTTATAAAAGTGAATACCAAATGATTTTACACTAAGACTTGATTGTATAAATGTTAGAAAAAAATTATCATGGTCTGAATTGGGTTCACTTTCCTACAGGTATTTCTTCGTGGTTGAAGAAGACAATACTCCATTATCAGTCACGGTGACTCCCTGTGATGCGCCTTTGGAATGGAAGCTGAGCCTCCAGGAGCTGCCAGAGGAGACAAGCGGGGAAGGCTCAGGTACACAGCACCACAGATCTGGTCCCAGACCCCTGGATGGATGCTTAAAAGGCTTATGAAATGTACAACCTTCTGTTAATAAGAGACAAACAGCATAGGTGCACAGGTGAAACTGGAGTTCTGAGGCAGAGATAATGTAATGGGGTAATGGAAAGAGAGCATCAGATGACATTGATCTTGGTAAAATAAAAGTTTAGGAGAGACAGGTAGGGAACTGAGGATTAAGGGGAAGGGAAGAGGTTAGATTAGCCACTGTGGCTTTGGTTTACAGTCTTGCCTGAATGTTCAGATCATGTATAGGG
Organism: Perodicticus potto; assembly: GCA_963574655.1. Taxonomy (NCBI): domain Eukaryota; kingdom Metazoa; phylum Chordata; class Mammalia; order Primates; family Lorisidae; genus Perodicticus; species Perodicticus potto. The sequence goes on along the minus strand of CAUYRH010129741.1, from coordinate 34,836 downwards.
CTTTAAAAATTGCTGATGCCTATATCTTGTACATAGTGGTGCTGATTTAATTGCCTGGAGGTGTGGTCTGAACACTGGGATTATGCCCCCCTCCCCAGGTGATTCCAACATGTAGCCAAGGTTAAGAACCTCTGCTCTCTAGACAGAGAAAAGATATATATTTCAAAGTATATGCCACCCTAACTCCAGAGGCGAAATAAGGGGTAGAAACAGAGAAGCAGAAAAGTATTTAGTGACAGTTAAAGGCTAGGATGAAAAGGGAGTCAGCAGCAGAGTGGGTTAAGCATCTGAAGGAGATGCAGATGATAGAAAGCAAAAAACTCCCATGATTTAAGGGAAATGAGAAGAGCCGCATGGGGCCCCGGCGTGGAGCTGCTCCCTTTAAGGGGATCATCACTTAGAGGTGAAGGCTGGCTATGTAAGAACTGAGCCCTGCCAAGGATGCTAGCCATCTATAGTACTGGCAAGGAAGAGTGAGCATCCTAATTCAGAAAACGAGACTGAGATATAGGAAATGAACCCAGAGATTAACATAGCCGTGTGATGACTGTATTCATCCCATAGTTTGGGAATCTCGGATTCTACACACTGCACTTTAAATCTGTAAAAAGTTCGTTTTACATACTGGCTACCCCATACTTCGCCTAATCTTGGAAACTTACCTACATACTAATATCTGTGTGATATCTGATATTAATAGTAATAAAAATGGAAAAACTTGATTTGTCCTTAGTACTTCCCCTGTATTATTCCTGGGCATATATTCTAGAGGTTGTACAGTAGGCAGCTTACTGGTGCTTTGTAGTCCGTATTTTAATCAGAGTTTCTAGTCCTCCTAACAGTAGTGAGAGTAGTAAAATGATACCTATCAAAACGCAGACTGATAGAATCTTTTTGGTAAGCAGATTGACAAGATGAACAATTTCTAAACAGCATGCAATCTTTTTTTTTTTCTTTTTGAAACAGAGTCTCTTTCACCCTGGGTAGAGTGCCATGGCATCATAGAAATCTTCTTGCCTCAGCCTCCTAAGTAGCTGGGACTATAGGCGTCCACTAGCAGGCCCAGCTAGTTTTCTATTTTAAATAGAGAAAGGTCTCGCTTTTGCTCAGGCTGGTCTTGAAACTCCTGAGCTCAAGCAATCTACCCATCTCAGCCTGCCAGAGTGCTACAATTACAGACATGAGCCACCATGCCCTGCCAAAGTTTATAGTCTTTTACCTAAAAATCCACTAATTGGGGGGAAATCCTTACACATATATAAGAGCACTATTTATAATGCTCAAAAATTGACCAACAGGATTATTTTTACAGTATAATATTAAAGGAGAAAAATAGATTCAAAAAGTGGAGGTTTGTCTAGGTATATGTATGCATGAGAATAAATGTTATTAAGGTACAGAGAAAAATGAGGGAAAATAGTACCAATTTCACATAAATGTCTAAAGCAGTGGTTCTCAACCTGATGCTGTGATGTATTTTCATTGTTACAGAGGGGTCGTGACCCACAGGTTGAGAACCACTGCTCTAAAGGAAAAGACTGGTCTAAAGGAAAAACCAAAGTATTAATAAATGACTGTCTCTGGATAAGGAATTAATGGATGATTTTTTTCATCTTGTTATTTTTCTCTGTTTCCTAATTTTTCTACTGTGAACACATATTCTTTTTATAATGGCAAATAATAAGATAAACTCAAAACAGAACTTCAGCTTCTCAAGCCACAGTGTGTGCCCTGACATGTAGCCTGTATTTCTCGTGTATCTTCTAGGTGAGCCAGAACCTCTTGAGCAGCAGAAGCAGCAGATCATCCATGAGAAAGGCACGGAGTTATTCTCCTACAAAGGCAATGATGTTGAGTATTTTATATCTTCTAGCTCCCCATCTGGCTTATATCAGCTAGAGCTTCTTTCAACAGAGAAAGACACACATTTCAAAGTCTATGCCACCACAACTCCAGAGTCTGATCAGCCCTACCCTGAATTACCATATGACCCACGAGTAGATGTTACCTCCCTGGGACGTACCACGGTCACTTTGGCCTGGAAACCGAGCCCCACAGCCTCTTTGCTTAAACAACCTATTCAATACTGTGTGGTCATCAACAAAGAGCACAATTTCAAAAGTCTCTGTGCAGTGGAAGCAAAATTGAGTACAGATGACGCCTTTATGATGGCACCCAAACCTGGTCTGGACTTCAGCCCCTTTGACTTTGCCCACTTTGGATTTCCTTCAGATAATTCCGGTAAAGAACGCAGCTTCCTAGCAAAGCCTTCTCCGAAAATAGGGCGTCATATCTACTCGAGGCCCAAAGTTGACATTCAGAAAATCTGCATAGGAAACAAGAACATCTTCACCATCTCTGACCTGAAGCCTGACACGCAGTACTACTTTGATGTCTTTGTGATCAACAGCAACAGCAACATGAGTACTGCTTATGTAGGTACCTTTGCCAGGACCAAGGAAGAAGCTAAACAGAAGACTGTTGACCTGAAAGATGGGAAAGTTTCAGACGTATTCGTTAAAAGGAAGGGAGCAAAGTTTCTACGGTTTGCTCCAGTCTCCTCTCACCAAAAAGTCACCTTCTTTATTCACTCTTGTCTGGACGCTGTCCAAATCCAAGTTAGAAGAGATGGGAAACTTATTCTGTCTCAGAATGTGGAAGGTATTCGTCAGTTTCAGCTTCGAGGAAAACCTAAAGCAAAATATCTCATTCGACTGAAAGGAAACAAGAAAGGAGCATCTATGTTGAAAATTCTAGCTACCACAAGGCCCAGCAAGCAGTCATTTCCCTCTCTTCCTGAAGACACGAGAATTAAAGCCTTCGACAAGCTCCGTACCTGTTCTTCGGCCACTGTGGCTTGGCTAGGCACACAGGAAAGAAATAAGTTTTGCATCTACAAAAAAGAAGTGGATGATAATTACAATGAAGACCAGAAGAAAAGAGAGCAAAACCAATGCCTAGGACCCGATACAAGGAAGAAATCAGAAAAGGTCCTCTGTAAATATTTCCACAGTCAAAACCTGCAGAAAGCAGTGACCACAGAAACAATTAAAGGTCTTCAGCCTGGCAAATCTTACCTGCTGGATGTTTATGTCATAGGACATGGGGGACACTCTGTGAAGTATCAGAGTAAGGTTGTGAAAACCAGGAAGTTCTGCTAGTCACCTAATTATAGAGATATATTATGTAGAAGAACTCCAGGAGGGACAGTAAATCACTTTAAGTATAAACTGACTACTCCCACAGCTGAGAGAATTTGTGACCTGTGCTTGTTCTCTGGAAGGAGGGATATCAGTGTGTGTACATTAATGTTCACAGGAGTGACTGTCAGAGAACTTGTTCTAGCGTGCCCCATGGCACCTAGTGTGCGTCTGATGCCAGTTGATGTCAAAGAGGACTTCTTGAAGGAACTTCCATCCCTTGCTTTGACCACTTGCATGAACTGCTTCTAAATTATTTTATTACCTAAAAATTTAAAATATGCCATTCATTGCACACATCCACAAATGCAAAATCGTTCCTCTCTATACATGCTAGAATATATATAAATTATTTTATAAAGTCTCGTTTTAAATGTCAGTGTTTCTATGATTGTAAACTATTAAATTCTTTTCCTTTTAAAGTACAGATCTAATCTAAGTATTATTAAGTGGACAGCCCTTTAGTCAGTCATATGGCTATTGTAAATTCTTATTTGTTGAGTAAAATGTTTAAATGCTATATGTATCTCATGTACAAAGTTGGCAAACATTATATTCATGTACATAAAATTAAAGATATTAGATTATATACTTTTCATTTTTCTAAGCAGCTACCTTGGTGTATTCAATTTCTAGTCTGTTCCTAAAACGGCACCTTTCTGTAATTTGGCACCAAAATGAACCCTTTTTTAATAGTTAAAAAGGGATGCTGCCTGTCTCAAAAGTTATGTTGCCATTAGAAACAGTTCCTAAAATCTGTACTGTGACATTGAATAGGAATCAGCAATTGTGAGAGCTTTGGGATTTATGATAGACTTTTTAAAAGAATAGGACAAGCCAAACACCATAACTCCGTAAGTTTTCTAAAAATCGTCCTTAACTACTTAAAATATATCACATTTTAAACATTTATATTAGTAAAAAATCCAAGTATTTTCCATCTGCTTGAATATTAGCAAAATATTTATTTTAATCTCTAGCTGAAGCAACTTAGCAACCTCCGGTGAGGACTTTGATTAGTAGCAAGAACACTACGAAAGCTGCTGTTTTATAACATTAACAGTCTGCTACTTTTTACATTGATTTTCTGTGGATAGTTTTAGAAAGTAATTTAGGTATAAGAAGCAATTTAGGCAAATAATGACAGAATCTAGCAAAGAATGTAAAAAGAACAATTTTAGGTAGTTTCATTCTCCAGAGATTATATACATAAATCATGAAGTGACGTGAGAACACTCGACCAGATTCAGAAAAGTCTGGGATTTGTAATCACTTAAAATGATACAACTTTTAAAAAATCTGTTATCTGCCATTAGCCCTCTTCCTCATCTATAAAACTAGTGATAGATTTAGATAAGAGACATTGTTAGATGCCTTCTGTTATCAGAGGTTATTTTTTGTAATATTTTATAACTCTAAAGTATAAAGTACTATGAGTACAAGTGGGAACAGATATAATCCCTTCACCTCTGCACTGTCTCCTCATGCTGGTGCCATTTTTTTTTTTTTTAATTGAGACAGAGTCTCACTTTGTTGCCCTTGGTAGAGTGCCTAGAGTGCCATAGAGCCATAGCTCACAACAACCTCAAACTCTTAGGCTCAAGCGATTCTCTTGCCTCAGCCTCCCTACTAGCTGAGACCACTAGGGAAGCACCTGCCACAACGCCCAGCTATTTTTTTTTTTTTTTGTTTAGCAGGCCCAAGCCGGTTTCGAACCCACCAGCCCTGGTGCATGTGGCCAGCATCCTAACCACTGAGCTACAGGTGCCCAGCGTTGGTGCCGTCTTTTATGTGGTTAGCATTCAGCAGTTAATAGTGTACAGAATCGCTACAGTTAGTATAGTAGGTAATGTAAGTGGTGGTCCTTATGAAATGTGCTCTGCTCGCTTTATTCACCTTAAATATTCCCCTTCAAAGCATATCACCCAACTCCTCAGTGCTAAGGTATTTAAACAAAATCGACTACATCTGCACAAAACAGTAATGACACCTGAAAGAATTTATTTTTTTTTTTAAGATTTGTTTTAAAGATAAAGAATAGGTCATGTGACCAAGCACCTTGGAAAGAGAGACTGCAATTGACAACATCTCAGAGCTGTTCCCTTCTAAGTTATGAGCGTCGTGCCTTTGAAGGAGAATTAACTTTCTCACAGTAGTTGCATATACTCTCAGACACTGCTGAAGGCCTGGGAACCAGGCCAAGTCAATTTACCAAGTTTTTACTTTTTAGCCAGCTGTGATGGTGGTTTCTACACAGTCTGGATAAATACAAGAATTTTTTCATGGCCCTAATGAAATCTGCTTTTCTAAAATTATTGAAAAATTAAATATACATTGTGAAAATTCTATCACTTATAAAGAAAAGGAAAAAGTGCTTTTAAAAATAGCTCTTATTTACTAATGTGTTTAGATTTTTAGGAGCATTCAATTGAACTGAGGACAAAAAAAGAAAACCTTTCTCTTAATCAACAAAAGAAGCAGAAAGTAACTAATAGGAAAGTACCACCTGTGTACATTGAGCTTCAGAGTTATGTACGGAGGAGCAGGGCCTGTAAAGTCCCAAGTATGGCCATTTATCATTGAAGAGGGAAGAATCTTTGAGGACACTCACTATACTATCTTTATTTTTCAGGTGCAAAAAAGAAACTAAAGGCCAGAGAAATAAGAATAAATTTGAAAATTTCTCATAGTTCAAACAGTTAGGTAATAAATGGCATTACCCAGCCTCCAAAATCCTGACTAGAATATAAATCACCAGTTATTGATTTAGAAGGTCACTTGTGAATTGTTTTCCAAAGAGAAGTAAGCTTTTTGTGTTACTTATCATTTCAAAGCAACTTATTCTTCAATACCATATCAGATTTCCTTAAGAATGTGTTACCCGGCTGGGCATGGTGGCTCATGCCTATAATCCTAGCACTCTGGGAGGCTGAGGGGGGTGAATTGCCTGATGTCACAAGTTCAAGACCAGCCTGAGCCACATTGAGTCCTCATCTCTAAAAATAGCCGGGCATTGTGATGAGTGCCGGTAGTTCCATCTACTTGGGAGGCTGAGGTTAAAGGATCACTTGAGCCCAAGAGTTTGAGGTTGCTGTGAGCTGTGATGCTACAGCACTCTACCAAGGGCGACAAAGTGAGACTGTCTCAAAAAAAAAAAAAAAAAAAAAAAGAATGTGTTACCTATAACTGACCAGTTCAAACTTTGTAGAAAAAATTTTATGGCCATTTTGTTAGTTTTTGAGGCACAAAGTATTTCTAATCTAGGTTTGCATGCACACGCAAACTTGAGACTGTAAAATCATTAGTCAATTGCTTTAATGATAAGCCCCATTTTTTAAAATCTAAAACTATTTGAAATCTCTAAAAAATTATAGTAGATTATTTTTGTGATTACACTTCTTAATAATCAATGCCTAGATTGATTTTTTAAATGTGTTAATTGATTAGTGCTGAAAGGACTTATTCTCATTACTCAAAACTTGAAAACTTACGATTACAGTATTCTCAAGAGCCAAATGAAGAGACTTCAATTTAAAAAAAAAATTACACCGATGAACTTCAAAGTTTGGAAACAGCTTAATGATTCATAATGGTTTGATTCTCAGCGCAACCACATACACACACAATTTTGTATACAATCCTTCCCAATACACTATCAATCCCTTCTGGAGATCATCTTGTTCTACTGTCTCATTTTATAGATGAGAAAATCGGACTTAAGATTAGAATCCAGATTTCTTTTCTCCCAGTTTATTATTTTGATACTTCTTCACTCTACAAAGCATGCAACAATTCACCCAGCGTATACTTTTTTGTCCCTGTTCACTGGCTGGCTTCAAAGCAAAGCAAAACAAAACAAAAACTAGATCTAACTTGGAGGTCATCTGGAGCATCTCCAGCCACTTCCTTCCTCACTTTGATATGGTGTGACAAAGATAAAGTCAGCTGGGAACTTGCCTTTTGGTTCACTCCCCCAGACCAAGCAGAGTGACCACTGCCGGACCTCAGCTGTCCTCTGTCTGTAGTTGTCCAATGGACCTGGGAGGCATCAGGACACACCATCGGGTTTCCCTAGAGAGTTTTGGATGGGAAAATATACAGTGGCTTGGATTTGGATCTTTGTTATTTGAAGAGTGGGAAGTGGGGAAAAGGAGAGCGGAGAAAGGAGGTAGAGTATGGAGAGAAGACTAGTTTTATCTAATTCTTGCTCTAAGGGGCCTGAGAAGTCAAGAGAAGAAGGAGATCTAATACAGCCAGATTTCATTAAGATTCTGGATTCTGTTCTACACGTGATCTTACACTGGAACGCTTGACCTAGATCACCCTGGCTTCCATTGGTAGGTGTTTTTCATTTTCAGAAGAGGTTGATCATGCATCTGCCTAAGAGTTCCTTCATTTCTCTTTATTTCTTTTTCCCAATCTCTGAGAAACAAACTCAGTAATCAAAATTTAGAAATAAAGTCACTTAGAATGGCTTTTTATATCACTCTTATGCCTCTTTCAAGGATGTTTTTAAATATTCTTTCAAAGTGCAAACACAATATGAGGTGATTGACCTCCATCACAGCAAAATAAGAACTTGAAAATTGAAGGTCTTAGGCATAGTTCCATGTCATATTGTCATTATATAAATACTAACAGAGCTAGGGCAGGATCAGCTATCCTACAATGTAGAGGGGAGGAGGGCAATGCTGAGAAAGACATTAAAGACCCATTAAAAAGCAGAAATAAGAGTGAAGTCTCAGAATGTAACTCATCATCCCTTGATGTTACAAGATGAGAACATTCAGTGAAGTGTAAAGCTTTCTTGAAACTTGTTGGAAATGTTATTTAGATAATTTTATCCAGGGCCATATCAACCTGCCAGGACCCAGGAAATAGAATCTTTCCAGGCCACGTCAACCTCCCAGGACCCCAAAGAATCTGTAAAACTGGGAATAATTTTTTGAACTGAAAGGTGTAAAACAGATCAGAGCAGATCAGTGGTGGTTATGAATTCTGTATGAGATTCAGAAAGAACAGCTTAGAAAAAAATAACCCTCTTATAACTAAAAGATGCAATAAATGTGTCCTTTTGTTTTTGAGTCTAATACTCTCTGAAACTGGTGAAGTTTAAAGGGGCAGTTTAAAAATATTGCCTCTCTCTCCCTTCTCCTGTATATACCTGCCAAGATTAATATTCGATCAAATTGCAATGATTTGCAAATAAGCAAAGATCCATTTCTCACTTGTGATGACCTCTTGGTGTTATGCTTCCCACTTGTCTAAATAGGGTAGAATATAATAGCAAACAGTTGTTTTAAGGTATACTCAAGAAAAACCAAAACTGCTCCAATTGTACCTCTGACAAAATTTTGCGTCTAAACCAAGTACATTAATACATAACTGGCATAGAAGTTTAACTGTTCATTCTCTTCCCTGCCTGTCAAATGAACTCAGCCCCATGAAATAGGATGAATGTACGAGGCACCAGGCAGGCTGGAAAATTTCCACAATGCCTGATCCACAGCAGCTTTTAGAAGGCAGCATGCTGCCCTCAGGAACCACAGGTAAGTGTGTCACAGGCCTCTGTACTTGCCAGACCCAATTCCTGCTCCTCTGCAGATCCACATGGCTGAAGGAACTAGATCGTGGCTTAACTAATGTCATAGTTACGACAATAGGCATTGATTGATTCTGAGCAATTTTGTGACATCAACTGTTGTAGTCACAAGTATGGCTCCAGTGGCTATAGGTGGCCGTAGCAATGTTGGATATTTTTGCTTTCTCTAGATATAGTAAGAACTTTAAGTGAGAGAGACAAGCACATATCCATTCTTTAAATAACCAAATAACCAAATAAAATTCAACCAGATTATGGTAAAATGTCATTTTTAAAACATGTTTTCAAAGAAATAACAGGCCCTTTTGGTTGACTCTTCTTCCACGGTAGGATTGAATATCTCCTTCTGGCAGAATAATGCTTGTCCTTCATCCTCAAACAATGAGGCCAAAAGAAATTACAAGTTGCTGGGGGGCGCCTGTGGCTCAGTGGGTAGGGTGCCAGCCCCATATACCGAGGGTGCTGGGTTCAAACCCAGCCCCGGCCAAACTGCAACAAAAATTAGCCAGGTGTTGTGGCAGGCGCCTGTGGTCCCAGCTACTTGGGAGGCTGAGGCAAGAGAATCGCCTAAGCCCAAGAGCTGGAGGTTGCTGTGAGCTGTGATGCCGCAGCATTCTACCGAGGGGGACAAAGTGAGACTTTGTCTCTAAAAAAAAAAAAAAAAAAAAAAAATTACAGGTTGCTGAATGTGGCCTCCTTCCACATGCTCACAGGTTCTCTTGGGTTGTCCTTGGGTGATCTTCAGGTATGGAAAAAGAAGGCAGATATATGAAAGCAGGAGACATGTAAGAACCACAACATTGACATTTAAATTGCACTTTGTGCAAGTTCACTGAACTAATGGCAGAGAGCTGTACTTCAAATATAGCTGTGTGCTCAAGAAACTTGACTTCTAAATACTGAACACCAGTTCCTTTGCCAATTCCATGGGCAAGCATTCCGGGAGGCCTGAGTTAAAATGTGCAGATAAATACTCAGTTCTGGAGTTTTTGGTGCCAAAGCATACAGAATACTTATGTTCTGCTATGGAAATCTTGGAAGAACAGAACTTCTGTTTTTAATATCTCTGAGGATTTAGAGCAGTTCTTAGACTACTTATTACCTTTATAAAACTCACTCCTACTTTAAAAGTCTCTTGGTGGCTTTCCTATATTAAAAAGAGGAAAAGAATCCTTTTTGATTCCACTTTTTCCTTTTTGAAGTTAAGCAACCTAATAAGAGACACACAGCAGTGGAAAGGGTGTAGAAACGGGACTTTGGGGCATTTTTAAAAAATTTCTGTAGAATTGAGCGACCTCATTTGTAGAATGAGAAAGGTCATGATGTAGCTCTTTTGGGAAAAACAGGGCAACTAACTTTTAAGCACATACTGAGTGCCACGCATTTGAAATACAGTTTCAAATCCTTGTAACAGCCGCCAGGTGAAGACATTGTATTTTCACTGAACACATGAGGAACACAAGAACAAAGAAATGATATAATGTGCTCAAGGTCACAAAGTTAATTCAAGGTGACATTGGAATTTAAACGCATGTACAGCTGACTCCATATGTATTCATCGTCCTGTGTCCACGTGTATGGCCGTGAGCTCTAGTGCTAATTAGTAAACGAGAATTTCACCAGAATAGAATGGAATGGAATGGAACAGAACAGAATAGACTAGAAGATGATATATGCACAAAATGGGGGGAAGTAAGTATATCAATCTTTGGGCATTTATAAACAAATTTTCCCTGACATTGACAAATATGGAGAGCTAGAGACAGAAGACAAATTATTGACAATGTGTTGCTAAGTTCCTCTTACTGTGCAGAACTTTCCCTTTTGAAAGGTATTGTATACTCCCACAGCAACCTTGCTTGGTATTTGTTTACAAATCTTATTAAATGGAATTTGCTGTAATATTCACATATGATATAATGTGTCTGTAATATGATGTCAATAAACCCTTATTTAATGCTTTGTTTTAGCATATAAAAAGTTGTCTGTGGTTGTCTTTGTTTTGGTTTCTGTTTTGCCCTCACACAGATTTGACTTCTCCCATAGTTTTTAATAGGAGGCATTTACGGGCCTTGGTTATATGCCAAGCCCTGATTTTGGTATCAGATCCTGAGCTAAGGTATTATATCTTTAAACATACTGTGATGAAATTCATTTTCCAAATTTTACCAATGAGGATCGGGGAAGATAAGTAACTTCCCCAGTTTCATGCTGGTAATAAGGGGCAGCATGGACTATACATGAAGCCAATGCTGGAGAGGATGGTTCTCATTCTCTACCTTTGGGAAAGACCACGGTCTCCCTCTTCTGCTTCCACCGTTACAGAGGAGCTTCCTCTACCAACAAGAAGAATCCTCCGGGACCCTGCCTTCATTTTTAGCCTCATAAGTATCTTTGTGGGGGTGTTTCCCTGACAATATGGAATATTACTTAGGGGTTAATGCACACACGACTCTAAGAATCAGAAAATATGTTTAAATGTAAGTTCAAAAGGAAATGTTACAATAGCCCAGTTAAGTGCTTTTTGTACTGAGCACTGTTTCTGCTTCACACCAATCAAGATGACATTTGGCAAACAGAGCTGACATTCTATGTAGAAATCTTCTCTGAGTACATGTGACAGAGAGGGTGAGTTAAAAGCAGGTCTTACTCTAGCTTCTCTTATACTATCTCCCCACAAACCTCTACCACTCAACCATTTCATCCAACAAGAGCAAGAAACTAAGTACCTTCTTTTTCTTCAATTTTCTTTTATTGTTGGCTCAGCACCCATAGCTCAGTGGTTAGGGTGCTGGCCACATACACCAAGGCTAGCAGGTTGGAGCCCAGCCTGGGTCTGCTAAACAAGACGCCTACAACAAAAAAAAAAAAAAAAAAAAAAATTGAACTGGGCGTTGTGGTGGGCGCCTGTAGTCCCAGCTTTTTGGGAGGCTGAGGCAAAAGAATCAGTTAAGCCCAAGAATTTGAGGTTGCTGTGAGCTGTGATGCTACAGCACTCTACAGAGGGTGACACAGTGAGACTCTGTCTCAAAAAAATTTCTTCTTTTTTCTTTTATTGTGGTGAAACACTTAACGTGGCATCTATTCTCTTTAATTTTCAAATGCATGATACAGTATTGTTGACGAGAGGTACAAAGTGCAATGTATAATCTTTTTGCTTAACTGTAACATTATACCCATTGATTATAACTCTGCACTTCCTCTCTTCCCAACCTCTGGCAGCTGCCTTTCCAGTCTTTGAGTCTGTGAATTTCACCACTTTAGATACATGATGTAAGTGGAATCATGCAGTAGCTGGCTCATTTCACTTAGCCTAACGTTCTCTGGGTTCATCTCTGTGGTTGCATGTTGCAGGATTTACTCCTTTTTTAAGGCTGCATAGTATTCTATTGTATGCATTTGCTGCATTTGTTTTTCCATTTATCTATTGATGGACATTTAGGTTGTTTCCATATCTCAGCTATTGTGAATAGAATTACTAATGGTACTAATATCTTTTCAAGATCCTGATTTTAGGCTCAGGACCATAGCTCCGTGGTTAGGGTGCCAGCCACAAACACCAGGACTGGCAGGTTCAAATCCAGCCTGGGCCTGCTAAAACAACAATGACAACTACAAAATAGATAGATAGATAGATAGATAGATAGATAGATAGATAGATAGATAGATAGATCCAAGGTATTGTGGCAGACACTTGTAGTCCCAGCTACTTGGGAGGCTGAGGCAAGAGAATTGGTTAAGCCTAAGAGTTTGAGGTTGCTGTGAGCTGTGATGCCATGACATTCTACTGAGACTCTGTCTTAAAAAAAAAAAATCCTGATTTTAATTCTTTGGATACATACCCAGAAGTAGAATTGCTGGATCATACAGTAGTTCAATTTTTAGTTTTTTTGAGGAACCTCCATACCGTTTTCCATAGTGGTTGCACCATTTTGCATTCTTACATTCCTACCAAGGGTGTTCAAGGGCTTTAAATTCTCCACATCTTACCCGACACTTGCTATTTTATGATGCTTTTGGCAATAGCTATCCTAAGTGGTATGAGATGATATTTCATTGTGATTTTGGCTTGCATTTTCCTGATAATTGGTAATGTTAAATATCTTGTTTCATAACCTGTTGGCCATTTGCATGTCTTCTTTAAAGAAATAACTCTTCAGCTCAATAACTGAGCTGTTCTTATACAGCTCAATAACTTAATGTTCTTCAGCTGAATTAACTGTTCTGTTAATAACTCCTTAGCTCATTTTTTAAAATTTTATTTTGAATCGACACATAACATTTGCGCATATTTAGAGTACAGTGTGATGTTTTGATACATGTATAAACTGTGTAATAATCAAATCAGAATATTTATCATATCCATCACTTCATACATTTATTATTTCTCAAGTGAGAACATTCAAAATCCTCCTTTAGCTATTTCATAATATATAATTCAATATTGTTAACCATAATCACCTTACTGTGCAATAGAACACCCCAACTTTTCCATTCTATCTGACTGTAACTCTGTACCTGTAGCTCAGTCTCAATCTAGTCCCCATCCCCTACCTGGTTATTAGATTTTTTGCTATAGAGTAATAGGAGTTTCTTATATATTTAGGAGATTAACTATCAGATGTATGGTCTGCAAATCTTTCCTCCCACAGTTTCTGTAGGATGCTTTCCACTCTGTTGGTTGTTCCCTTCTCTGTGCAGAGGCTTTGTACTTTGCTATAATCTCACTTGCATAATTTTGGTTGTTGCCTGTGCTTTTAGTGTCATCTCTATTCCCTCTTAAAGTTGGCTCTTCACTCTACATGTCTTTGGAACCGCAAACTGATATTCTGAGAGGCTTCATAGCTTCCTGATTGAGGAGGGGGTAGTGGGAAAGGAAAGACTCTGACCTGTTCACCACCGCTGACGAACAATTCTGTCGTCAGTGAAAATGACAAATATCTTTAAGCCACCTGAGGCTTTCTCCTTTGCATGCTGCTCTTTGGAACGTTCCAGTAGGAGACTGACACGCAGTAGGCACACAGACGGTAGAGATGTAGATTCAGTATCTTGATCACCTAGGGTTAGATGAATGAGGTTTGTCTCTGTCAAGAGCTGAAACAAAATACTTTTAAAATTCCCATTTCATGCTAATTCCAAATTCTGTTTAAATGAAGTGACCATTACAAAGTAAAATGAAACCATTCTCAAGGCATCTCTAGAGGACTAAACTAAGAGTTTAAAAGTATACTAAAAGAGTATTTAATAAAAATTGTTATTGCATCTACTTTTGGGGTAAGAAAATATAAAGGTAATGCTAACATCTGGTTTGTGGTACAAGTCTTGTTTTTAATGGGTATTTACAAAAACTTATGTGCATTTTATAGAAATAGAAGATAAAAAGTTATTTATAAAAACCATATATGGAATACAATAATCCTGTTGTATTTGACTTGGATTTATGCGTTTGTGTTCCAGAATGAGAACGCTTTGTAATATTTCTTTCTCATATTGCCTTTGTTTGGTTTTCTTATAAGAGTTATCCTTGCCTCACTAAATTAATTAAGAAGTATTCCTTCTCTTTCTAAAAAGTAATTTGTATAATATTAGGAGTTACTGTTTTCTGAAATATTTGATAAAATACAGCTGTGAACTACCCTGTCCTATTATACTTTAGGGTCTCATGACTATTCTATTGAGTAACCAATTATACTCTCTTTGGTCTTTCTATTCTTGAATCAAAATTTTAATTTACCTTTTCCTTTAAAATTGACATTTGACTTTAAAATTTCAAATTTATTGCTCTAAAGTTATCCACAATATTATGTTATGGTCTTTAAATGCTTTACCTATTTATAGCATTACTTTCCTGATTTATTTTTTTAATTGGGTCTTATCATTTTCTTAAAATCTTCCCAAGAGCTTGTCCTTTGTTTGATTTTTTTCAGAGGAAGCACCTTCTGGTTTTCAATCTTCTAAATGGTTTCTTTGTTTAATGTTTTGCTGATTTCTTATCTATTATTTTATTTATTCTGCTTTCTTTGCATTTGCACTTTTTTTTAGTTGTATGAGTTGATTGTTCATCTTATTTATTTTTACTTTTTAATTTTCTTTTTTATTTCCTTTTTTTAGAGATAGAGTCCCACTTTATTGCCCTCACTAGAGTGCTGTGGCATTACAGCTGACAGCAACCTCCAACTCCTGGGCTTAGGCAATTCTGTTGCCTCAGTCTCCCAAGTAGCTGGGACTATAGGTGCCTGCCACAATGCTGGGCTATTTTTTTTTTATTGCACTTTGGCTGGGGCCGGGTTTGAATCCACCACCCTTGGTATATGGGGCCAGTGGCCTACCCACTGAGCCACAGGTGCTGCCCTACTTTTTAATTTTCTAACATACATTGCTGGCCATACGTTTCCTTCTAAGTATTACAATAACATTTCTGTTCAGTGCAACTCGAATGGGGTTTTTTTGTTTGTTTTTATTTTTTTTTCAGTTTTTGACTGGGGCTGGGTTTGAACCCGCCATCTCCGGCATATGAGGCCAGTGCCCTATTCCTTTGAGCCACAGGCGCCACCTGAAAGACATTTCACGTATTCTGGGGGGTTTTTTTGCAGTTTTTGGCCGGGACTGGGTTTGAACCCACCACCTCCGGTAAATGGGGCCAGCACCCCACTCCTTACTCCTTTGAGCCACAGGTGCCACCCGCGTGATATTCTGTTTATTTTTATGTAAGATGTTTTGTTAAATTAGAATACATTCATAATTGTCACTGTGATTTCTTCTATGATCCAAGAATTGGATTATTATTTTCTTTTGGTTATTTATATAGACTTAATTTCATTATGGTCAGAGAATGAGGTCTGTGTGCAATTAAATCTTTAGGAGTTATTAAGATTTGTTTTGTGACTTATTCTTCAATTTACATAAGTGTTCCACAAGAACTTGTAAAGAATGTGTATTCTCAAACTGTTAAGTTTCTACAGGCAGAATGCCTGTTCACACAGCTTGTAAATTGTGTGGTTCAAATATTCTGTATTTTTTTCTCTATTCAATACCTCAGCTTCTGAAAGAAATTTGTTCAAATCTCCAACAATTGTAGACTTGTCAACTAGTCCACATAATGCCATTAATTTTTGCTTTACATCTGGTGAAGTTGTGTTGTTATGTTCAAATAAGCTCAGGATTTTATAGCCTTCTAAAGACTTTCCCTTACATCCATAAAGAACAATATTTATACTAAAGGGTTATTTCCTTAATCAATTTTTTGTCTAGTGTTATTTTTATTCTAGCTTTTTTTAGGTTAGTATTTGGTACAGTTTTTTTAATTCTTCTACAAGTATGTTAAATTATATTTCTTTTGGATAGCATATAAAGTAACATATAAAAGAGACTACAGAATTAATAAATAACAGTGATGTGTTGATTACAAAAAGGTAGGCCAGGCACGGTGGCTCACGCCCATAATCCTAGCAATCTGGGAGGCTGAGGTGGGAGAATTGCTTGAGGTCAGGAGTTGAAGTTCAGCCGGAGCGTGAGTGAGATCCCATCTCTACTAAAAATAGAAAAACTAGTCAAGCTCTGTGGCAGGCACCTGTAGTCCCAGCTACTCAGAAGGCTGAAGCAAGAGGATCTCTTGAGCCCAAGAGTTTGAGGCTGTGAGCTATGATGATGCTGCTGTGAGCTGTGATGATGCCACAGCATTCTTCCCAATGTGATGGAGTGAGACTCTGTCTTTAAAAAAAAAAAAAAAAAAAAAGAGGCTAAGTAGTAATTCAAGTTAAATTTCGAATCCTAACCTTTTTTGATGGCCAGAGTTAAAAGGAAGATATGGCCAGTTATATAGATCTTATTGCCACAGAGGAAAGTATCTTATCAATTCCTTAAAGTAATAAAGTTTTTACTAGTACTAAGTTTTAAATAAAATTGGATATGAGTGTGGTCTTGCATTGACTCAGCACCCTATTACTTGCCATCTTTTCTTCATATGACCTGCCCAGCAGGATGTGTGTCCTATTCACCCCCTTTCTGTTTGTGCAGAACTGAATAATCATATCATGGGCAGCAATCTTCCTGACTGAGGAATATTTTCCTTGGGAGGGTTATGTAAGTAATTGCATTGTCCTAATTAAATCCCTAAAAAGCTCTTTATTTTAAAAATGCCTGCATTTCTCACTTGAAACACCTTATTGGGAAGTAGAGAGATGAGGTTATGCAATGAAAAATGTCTTCAATAGCCTTCCTCTAGTAAGTGCTGGGAGGGATTTAGTATGGCTGTTTCTTCAATCCTCTCAATAAAAAGCAAGAAGCCTGGCTTTAAAACATGAGGCCACACAGGCAATCTGCCAAGAGCCAAGACAAGATGGCACCAGCGTGTACTTGATCTTCTGGCTTGAAAGAACTCTAGAATAGCTTATCAAAAGTATCAGTTCCACAAAACATAACATTGACTTAGTCTGCTCATGAATATCATTTGCCTAAGGTGGCCTTCTTATAAAAATCGAACTGTGTAATTGTTTGAGATTAAATTCTCTGGTTGGGTTTCTGAAGTAGTTTTGAGTTGTAGATTGAAGTTTCCTCCATAGAACTTAGAAACAAATCATGAAGATTTTATGCCTTTATTTTCATTATTTTGAGGAATCTAAGCAAGAATATACAAAGAATGAGGGCCATCTTATATACAAATGTTCAATCATGAACAACATGATTTTTAAAAAGAGGGTGTGCAGTTTACACATACTAAATGATTGCTTAGAAAAACACATTTCTGTAGTATAGAATATGGATGTAATGATTTTGGCCTTGTTGAAAAAAATAGATACTTTACATTTGTAAAAATCCATTAAACTTTCCAGCACACACAAAAAAATGTAAACCTTAATGTATGAAAAATTTTTTTTAAAAATTAGATTATTAATAAATCAGAGCATTCCAGAATACACACTTTGACCATAAAATCTAACTGTACATGTATTACAAATATGTGAAAGAACCTCACTGAAGGAGAGCGGGGAAGGATTGGTTACCTAAGTAACTCTGTGAATGAATGGCATTTATACGACTAAGGCCAAAAGAAACCATACATAAGCACTATAGTCTACTTGATAAAGTTGCTGCCACTAGGGAGTAAGGATTAACAATCCTGTGACTGCTATACATGTATCATGAAACTTTACAATTAGGTAAATGGATTGCAGATGGTAGAAGACAAGTTTCTAACCATTGGGGTGGGAGTTTACAGGTAAGCAAGGAGAAGAGACAAGAGTAATCCATGCAGTAATGGATTGAAGTTGGAGATGTGAGTATCAATTCATATTTAGCTAACATAAATATAGATGATTATATACAGAAATATTTGTCAGTCTGAGTATATACAAAAGCTGGCATATATACATATATTCCCAAGCTCCATCAGCTGAGAGGACCTAGAAGCAATGATGCCTCAACTGCAATGAGCACCTGCAGGACTCAGATCTGGGAGTAAACCCAAGTTTGATCAACATTAATAAGATAGTATTGGAGTAAACTGCAGATGGTAAAAGGCAAGTTTCTAAACATTGGAGTGGGAGTTTGCAGATAAGCAAGGAGAAGAGACAAGAATAAAAAAATTTGATCAACATTAATAAGATAGTATTGGAGTAAATCTGTTAGATGTAAAGAGAAACCACCCAAAAGAGCCTCCAATGATAAACCTAAAAGAATTTGATCAACATTAATAATATAGTATTGGAGTAACCCAAAGTATAAATAAATATGCATGAAACTGTACAAAAATAAATAAATGGTTAAACAAATTATTTTTTTTCTTTTTAATTGTCTTTAATTTATTTTTTTTTTAATTTATTTATTTGGAAGGTGAATGAATGTATCAATGAACGAACACAGTCCTCTCTGGGGCAAAGTGAATGAATGCATCAATGAATGGACACAGTCCATTCATGGAATTGAGGCCCAGGAAATTCACATGAAATTGACCTAGGCATAGGGAATGAGGGTTCCACATTTAGTCCCAAGTGCAAAGTGAAGGAGACACCAAGGCACAGGTGTCTCCTCGGCAGTTGTTCGACCTTTTTGGCTATTGGAGCCTCCGGTGGGGGTTGGAGGGCCCCCTCCTTGCGATTAAATAAATTATTAAGTGGGGGAAATAAGACAAATCTTGCAGACGGAATTCCAAATAAATATGTTGATGATCTCCCTTAGAGAGGTAGAGGGCAGAACTCCCCACTCCTTAAATGTGGGCTGTGCATGGGGCCTGCCTCCCAAAGAGCACAGCACGGAAAGGGGAGCAGGGGAAGAGTCACTGCCAAGGCCAGCAAATCCCACCTCAGTCAGGTGATGAACGTCAATAGTAACAGAGAACGTCATCCTGATGGCAAGTCCTGACACACGAAGTGCTAAGAAGTGGCACGTGACCTCTTCTTTGACTTGCTGTGTTCCAAAAACCTATGACCTCGGTCTCATCAGGAAAAAAAGATCAGACAAATTCCAGCTGAGGGACTCGCTACAAAATGCCTGACCAGTACTCCTCAAAACCATCAGGGTCATCAAAATCAAGCAAAATTATCACAAGCAAGAGGAACCCCAGAGACGTGACAACTAATGTAGTGTGGTGCCCTCAGGGGGGTCCTGAAACAGAAATAGGACTTAAGGTAAAAACTAAGGAAATCTCAGTAAAGTAGGGGCTTTGGTTAATTAGTGATTCATTAATTGTAACAAATGTACCATACTAATGATGCTAATAATGAGAGAAACTGGCTGTGGGATTATGAGAACCCTCTGTACTATCTTCATAATATTTTTGTAAATCTAAAGCTGCTCTAAAACATGACATGTACAGGCAGTCCCTGAGTTACAAACATCCAACTGACGTATGATTCACACTTAGAACATAGGCTATTCCAGGTAATAGGTAAATGTGCCTGTTCCAACTTACATACAAATTCAACTTAAAGAACAAACCTACAGGATCTATCTTGTTCATAACCCTATCTTGTTTGTAACCCCAGGACTGCCTATATTAAAAGAAAATACACATTGTCCTGTGACCTTAGAAAAATCTGAAAAACACTGCCAGGCCGTGTCTAATATTGAGAAACATAGTTTCCTAGGAATCCACCAGAATCTTCTAGGTGTAAATGCACCCCTAATCATGTAGACCAATGTATCCACTGTATGAGGTTACTGGATAGTAAACAAATAGTTAAGATTTTGTAAAAACACACACACACAAATCTGCAACTTTAATTTTAAGATGGCTTATTTATTCATTCATTCATTCTGCAAATATTTCCTGATCACTCTCCAGGAACCACGTACCACCACAGGTACTGGATACATAATAGGGAAAAACCAAACACGGTCAACTGCCTTCCCAGAAAGTTCAGTCTGGCAAATACCAAACTATATTTTCTGACAACCTAATAGAGGCAAAAGCCTCTGAGGTAATTGAGTCCTAGCTCCAGCACTAGCAATGTATAAGCAACAGATAGAAGCCAATATTCTCTGCATATTTTAGCCTAAGACAGAAAGGGAGAAGAAGGCACCCAGGTCTTTAGAAGCAGTGCCAATCATTAAGATAAAAAATTAAAATAAAATAAGAAAAGGGGGTAAAAACAACCGTCAGGACATAATCCCGCTTTTCACCAGTCAGGAGACCCCTACCACAGACTCTGGTAGTTCCTAGCACCAGCACAGCATCTAACAGAACCTGGATTGTGGGACCTGGTTGGAGCTCTGAAGGCAGAACACTCAGTCAAAACCAAGAATTGCGGCATAAAAGAGACATCTTGTTATGAGTGAGCAGCAGCCAAAATTTTGCAGAGCAGGAAGATAACTGGGCATTCTAATGGAATCAATATATGTTTAATCTTATCTATATTGGCTACTCGTGAGCTATGCATCTTTACTAAGAAAACAGAAATTAAATTAGCACAGGCTCGAAGTCAGACAATGTTAGGTTCAAATGCTATCTCCCCCAGCTATTAACAAAGTTACCTTAGAAAAGTTGCTTATTTAAGCAAGCCAAGGCTCAGAAAGGTTAGGCAAATATCTGGATCAATAGCTGAGCTAAACTTTGAACTCAAGTTGGACTCCAACCACAGGCTCTTCCATTTCCCAAAGCTGCCTTCCTGTGCAGAAAGGCCTGATGATATTTTTTATTTTGCCTTGGATATTTTCATTATCTTATTTTGAACTCATCTGAGGGAGTCCTGGTTGACTATATTAGATGACACAGTAGTATAATATTTCAGGTATCAATGTGTATATTTAAATGTCTCATTAGTATGCTAATTAATAAGAACATGTTTTAGGTAATTTATGTTTAATTATAACCTTCACGTAGAAGGGAACAGGAAGAGAAAAAGATAAGATATACACCCTCTTAAAGTGGAAAAAAACTGTAATTCAAAATATGCTATATAAGGTGAATGACAGAAAAATAAAATAATACAGAATACAATTATATTCCTACAGTGTGTCACAGAGTCTGGGGAACTCCTACTTTCATAAGTGGGGAAGGGATACAATGGCTTACAAGGTCTAGGGTTGGACATCATCTCATTTTCCCAAATCTTGTCCCTGACAGTTTATGTCAAAGATCATTTTCCCATTTAATCCAGGATAACAAGTACTCCCACAGTCATGGGAATTCGGATGCTCTGGGTAAGTTTGAGATCAGCACACAACCAAATTAAAGGCTCCATGTTTTCCCTCATGTGTTGTTGTTGATTGCTTGGAAAGCCAATATTTCCAGCCCATTTACTTCAAATTCATTCCACTCCAAGGTGTTATTTTGCATGGCCAGCACTCCTGTGTTACCCCTGGCACAGCTGTTGATTTCTCTGTAATTAAAGTCCTTATGGGGAGAGGAGAAAGCTGGCCTTCTACATCATTTTCTCATTAGTCGGTCTTTCCTTCCTATTGGATCGTTGTTTAGGCTTGTCACAGGGAAACTTTCATTACAGACTTTTGGCTGTTACACTGTTTTAACAGAGCAAATGGAATTTGAAAACCCAAACAAATAACTCTTCATCATTTTCTATGGATAAAAGAAAGATGTTAGTAAACAAAAAGACCTTTGAAGGTTGTTATTTCAGCTGTAATTAATATTTGTTCTTCCACTATAGGTAAAGATGGTATCATTTAAGAAATTCTCTCAAGTGTCAAAGCAAAATTTTAGGGGAGTCAGTTGAGTTACCTACTAGGTAAAGAATCTAAGCACCAGAAACTCAAGAATATGGAAGCCCCCTCTATGCTACTGACTTTCTTTCATTGGTTATGAGTGTTAGCCTTGATTGCAGACCCAAAGATACAGGTGAATATTGCTATTTGGAGGCCACTGTAATCTTTTTCATTTTTACTATTTTAGCTATCTCTTCCCAAATTCAACTTACAAAGCCATATTAGAATGCATACTTAGATACATATTACGTATGTATATGTCTATAAAATACCAATCCATGTACTCACCTCTAAAGTTTCCCCTTTTATAGAGGCTGATTTCTAACTCTGGCTAGATGTATTATTGCTAAGTCAGACAGAACAGAGTAAAGACAGTTGCTTCCCCTCATAATTATGCTCTGGACTGACCTTTATCACCAAGGCATTTAGGGAAGCCTGGTACCAGGCTTCCACACACAGCTAGATTATACCAAGGAGCCATAAATAAACTCGAGGTTCTGAGACCATTGCAGACAGCAGGATCAAAAGAGGAAATTGCATTGAAACTAAACCTGATTTCAGATAAAAGAAAATCCTAGCCTTCAAATTTTTTCTTTTTGTTGACATTAGCTTTACTCAAGTTTCTTTTTACACTGCCTTCACCTACTTATAAACCAGAATAGAGTTCTTAGAAAACACTGCTATCACAGGAAGCTATTAGAAAGCAAAATCCATTTTGAAACTGTAAAAAGTCAATGACTTCCCTTTGACTACATTGCAAAATAATCCTGGAGAATTTATCACTTCGATAAAAGATGAAAAAGTGTGTGTTAATAATGGCCTGTGCATCAGGAGCTGGCAACCCCTACTCTTTAACTATATTATCCAAACACTACATGCTACCATGGGCCAACTAAAAATGACTGTTTGCAATAGAGGATAAATGCCCCTCTTTGGGGTCTGTTTAATGTTATGACTCGAGCTTCTGTGATTAGTTTCTTTAACACATGCCTGTTCTGAGAAGCTATGTAATGGCCCTGCTCGTTCAGTCTTACCTTGTTAAAAACATTCTGTGACCCTCCACATTTGCAATATAGACAATCTGGGTGCCTTGAAACAGGGGCAGTAAATCTGTAGTGTTATGAAACAGATGGGCCTAAGTGATAAGAAGTGAGCAATATACCTTGTTCATTCAGAAACAGAATAGAAACAATCTTCACCCCTCCACACCTATTAATTTCTGGTAAATCATAAAATCCAGAGAATATTATATTCTATATTCTATAGAATATTATAGATAATTGGGCGGCACCTGTGGCTCAGTCAGTAACGAGCCGGCCTCATATACCGAGGGTGGTAGGTTCAAACTCGGTCCCGGCTGAAATGCAACAAAAAAAATAGCCGGGCATTGTGGCGGGCGCCTGTAGTCGCAGCTACTCGGGAGGCTGAGGCAAGAGAATTGCCTAAGCCCAGGAGTTGGAGGTTGCTGTGAGCTGTGTGACGCCACAGCACTCTACCGAGGGCGATAAAGTGAGACTCTGTCTCTCAAAAAAAAGGAATATTATAGATAATTAAACCCAATAAAACTCTCTCATAAAACCAGCACATTGTACCCCATAAATGCATTAATGTACACAGTTATGATTTAATTTAAAAAAAAGAAAAGAAAAGAGAAAAAAGAACTCTCTCAGCTAATGCAGTCTTACATCCTTACTTTTAAGATAAAGTAACAGACTCAGTGATGAAGCAGATGGTCACACAGTAAGTGGCAGAGGGCTGTTTCTAGATCTCTAGTCAAAAACATTTCTTTTTATCCACATTTATTTTACATGGCTCCCCCATTCACTGATAACAATTTCAAAATTAGTTAGCAAGCTTTGACCTGATAGTCTTAGCTAACTTTCAAAAGGTTACTTTCAATGAATGATCTAAACTCTATGCAAAGATAAACTTTGATTTAAATGGCAAAAGTGATTATCAGGAGTAAATCTGTTTACTCCTCTGCATTTTCCTAAAGTGCAATAACATGGATCATTCAAAACACTTACAGGGAGCTTTACATTAGAAAGAACATTTATCAATTGACAACAAAAACAGTAAAACAAACCATCAGCTTATAAATCAGTTCTTCTTTTAGCTGCACTTAACACAGTCCAGGCCTAATCAAAGCCTGCGGTAAACAAGACTTGACCAACTCTTACGGAGGTGCTGAGCAGTCATCGTTAATAACTGTGCGAAACTTACGAGGTACCTGTTATTTGCAGGCCTCTGGGTGGAATTAAAATCACTGCTTGCCAGAGTTAAAGCCAATGAGGACTAATAAATGCCAGAGCTGGTGCAGACACAGAACAAGAGCAAGTCACAAGCAACAGAAAAGGTGGCCTCATTAGAGAGAATGCTGCTGATAGCTCTGTTACATGTGAAATAATGCAAAGGCTCCCAGGAAGCCGGCTCTGCAGAGCAAGGGCAGGATGAAGCCAGTACAGGGCTCTTTGGGGATGGGTCTGAGTCTCCAAAGTCACAATCAGTACAGGTGGGAGCCAAAGATTGGGTCACTTACACCGTTGCAGACAGGAGCACAGCTGCGAGGTTTTGTCATTTGCTTTTTTCTTTTTCTGTCTCTAACATCTAGATTTTAGGGATTTCAGATAAGAAACATGGGTTAAGTCAGAATCCTAGCAAAAAAAGCTAAAGGCATTGGCTGCTCTACAACTAAGTATAGAAGTTTAAAATACAAGAGATATCCTCTTGTCTCCTTTCAAATGAAGATGTTAATCTAACCTGCAAGGAGAAACTGAAGGTGAGATGTTTTATTGCTCAACTCTTGAATTCCTGAGCTTGATTAGAAGTATGGGGTGACAATTAATGCAACTTGGACCAAGCGAAAATGAAGAGACACGTTCAACTAAGAAAACTTTTAAAAATTGGACCACATAAATATTCACTGTTTTTTTTCTTTTTTTGAGACAGAGTCTCACTCTGTCGCCCTCAGTAGAGTGCTGTGCTGTCATAGCTTACAGCAACTTCAAACTCTTAGGCTCAAGTGATTCTCTTGCCTCAGCCTACTGAGTAGCTGAGACTACAAGCACCTACCACAACACAGGGCTAGTTTATCTATTTTTAGTAGAGGTTGGGGTCTCACTCTTCTTACTCAGGTTGGTCTTGAACTCCTGAGCTCAGGTGATCCACCCACCTGGGCCTCCCAGAGGGCTAGGACTACAGGTATGAGCCACCGTGCCCAGCCTCAGATTTTAGTTTTATGTTGTATTTTGTAATTATGATAGGATACATTAGGTGTAGTATGTATATATACATATGGACAATACACACACACACACATTATATATATATATATATTTCTTTAGGATAACTTCACCATTCTCAATCCATGTAGTTTTGATGGGCTAATTTTTGTCTTTCAGGGGCATTTAAGCCTAGCCATGGTGATTGGCTCAATAATCATTTAAAGCAAGTACAACAGCTGGCTGTGGTGACTCATACCTGTAATCCTAGCAGGCTGGGAGGCCAGGCAGGTGGATTACCTGAGCTCATGGGTTGGAGACCAGCCTGAGCAAGAGCAAGACCCAGTCTAAAAAAATAGCCAGGCGTTGTGCGGGCGCCTGTAGTCCCAGCTACTTTAGAGGCTAAAGCAAGAGAATAACTTGAGCCCAAGAGTCTGAGGTTGCTGTGAGCTGTGACACCACAGCACTCTACTGGGGGTGACAAAGTGAGATTCTGTCTAAAAAAAAAAAAAAGAACAACAACAATAATAATAGCTAATAAGTATAGCTAACAATTGTTTAGTGCTTACTATGTTCCAGAAATTCTAATAAACATGTTCAGATAATTTCCGTTTATAATTTCACTTAATCCCCCAAATCCTATAATTATTAAATAATTAAAGTAATTATTTTTGCCTCCATCCTAAATGAGAAAACTGAAACTTAGAAAATACAGTAACTTTGACAGATCACATGACTAGTAAGTGGTGGAGCCTGGATTTAAGCTTGGGCAGTCTGGCTATACAGCATATGTCATGCAACATGGGAATGGCCTGCCCAAGAAAAAAGGCCAACCTAGGAAAGAAAGGCTGGGGATGGACAGAGAAAGAAGTTCTGCGGGTCTTCTTTTAGCCCAGATCCAGATCCAGCTGTTCCTGAAGACATTTCCTCTTCTAGAGAGATTCACATGTGTGTGAAATATTCGAGGTGCGACATAGCTTCATTATCTTAACAGCAAAAGACCAGAAATAGCCCAAATGTCTACTAATAGCAGACTAGTTTCAAAAAAAGTACAAACCATTTTTGTACAATGAATCAAAATGGCCATTCTATAGAGCAAATCAACTATACAATTTAGGTAATTCCTAGTGCTGCCAGAAGGGAGCTTCAGATTTTGAAGGCTATCTAGGTACGGCAGCAAAGGACACTGAACACTCTCTGGGAAACTGAAGAAGTCCCAACACCAACTCCTAATCTGAGATATTACAGACCCCTCTGTCTTTTTCACTGTGGATGTTGTGAGCAGGCATTGGGACATTGACTCAACTACAAGGAAACAATCAGAAATCCATTGCTAGTTTCAGCCCCTTGGCCAACACATGTCCTGTGTAAAGCTATAGTGGCAGAGCTCAAGGCAGATTCAGCTGATGAAATTCCATTCTCTCAACAAATTTGATAATTCCCATGATGTACAGACTATCAGTACTCCTTAGCTAGATATCTTACTTCCTACAAAATTTTATTGCTTTCCCTTTTAAAGTACCTCTATCTATTGTTCTAACCTGAAACCCAGCAACACTCCCTTTTCTAAGGGAGAAATTCTCCTGTGGGAGAATTGTTTTGGAAGCACCCTTAGATAATCCTGACATAATTTTTTTGGTACTTAAAAATAAGAAATGAAAAATGTCAAGTTGGCTATATTATCACAGCTCTAAATTCACAACTAGAACATAAACTTCTACCAAAAGTTAAATCAGCCAAATGGCTGAATTTATCATTCCTCTGAGACAACCAGGTAACAGGATTTTATACACACAGTAAGTATGTCTGTAAGGTGGTCCATTATGTGATAATGCTTTGTCATCAAAGAGGTTTCCTGATCTTTGTATATACTTGCATAAAGATGGAAACAGATTAAACTTTTAGCAATAATAAAAATGGAGACTCATTCAAAGCGTAATGATCCAGAATGTCATGATAACAACCTAACTGGCCACTCACTACACTAAATAAGCAGCATTTACTATGAATGAAATGTACCCGTAACCACTCAAACAGGAAAAGCCCTGGAGAGATGCAAAGAAGCCATCATTAATTGCCAAAGATAAGCCCCTGATTCAGAGAAAATATGTTGGAGGAGGTCAGAATGCACATTGTTTAAAGATAATTGTGATGTTCACAAAACTGTTGTCTGGTCTTTATTTTGTTTGTTTTTTTTGCAGTCTTTTGGCTGGGGCCAGGTTTGAACCTGCCACCTCTGGTATATGGGGCTGACGCCCTACTCCTTTAAGCCACAGGCACCACCCTGTTGTCTGGTCTTATCAAAGGATGTTCTGAGTTTTAGGAAAACTTGCTAAAATCTTGCCTCATTGTATTACCTAAATTATTACCTAAAATACTTTTACCTAAATTAGCATACCTAAATTGGACATGATATTGAAACATCATTGGTTTGGGAATTGTGAGAGTTTCCAGTGTCTGTCTTACTTGCCAGCAGCATAATCCCGGGAAGACTGCAAAGATGGAATGTGCACGAATTAAAACCTCAAAGTCCTTTTAAATACCTCCAACTCTCATCCTCTCCATGATTGGACACTATCTTTTATTTGTTGCTCGCTTATTTTCAAGATGAATTGAGCTTTGCTTTTTCTTGCTGCAAAAAAAGGCTCTGATGGTAGAAGAAAAAAAATTTTGATTTTTGGCATCTGGTATGGGTAAATCTAACCCATCTCTTCAGTGATGGGACATGTATTTCACTTGGACTCTTAATAATGAACTTTGCAAAGTCTTGGCTTTCACTAACAAAAACCTTGTCCTCAATCTTTAGGAAGAGTACAGCAAATAAATCAAATTCTAAAACAAAAATAAGCAATCTTTCCAGAGGTCCTCAACTTTTACTGGATTTCATGAGCTTTCATGATAATGAAATCAATTGCTTCTTGGATTCATTGTCTTTCACCCTATAAATTAATAAAAGGTCACTCACTGCATGTGCTAATATTTAGGAATTCCGCCTTCAATCTCTGTTGCAAGCTAATAGGACCAAGTACTCCAATACATTTATGCATATGCCCAGTCTTATCTTCAAGTACAAGCAGCCTTTCTGTAACATCCTAATAAACAGAGCCTGTATGCTCTAAAACTCAGAGATAAGTCTCTTTGGAGTTGCCCTCGAACCTCAATAATCAGATACTGTTAACAATAGTACCAATGGTAAGCTGCTAGGCATTGATCTGTGGATCACGTTGTCTAATTTTGAAAATCAGACACACACACACAAATCATCTTCCTTGAACCATTAGACATTTATTTGATCAGTAGACTATAAACCAAGAATTCCTAAGAATCCCCCAAAGGCAGAAGATATTCAGAGCAAGACTGTTAACCAAAGATCTTTAGATCAGGTTAATGATAACACAAAGTAACAGCTTCCAGCTAAGATGATGCAACAAGATTAACTTTTGGATGTAATGGATAACCTGTTTATTTTTTACTTGTTGTTAATCTTACTTGTTATTGTTCCATATTAACCCACAGAAATTGCCCAAAGAGGCTAGGCACCTGTACCTTAGCGCCTAGGGTACTGGCCACATACACAGGGGCTGGCGGGTTCAAACCCATCCCGGGCCTGCCAAATAACAATGACAACTGCTACATCAACAAAAAATAGCCAAGAGTTGTGGCAGGCACCTGTAGTCCTAGCTACCTGGGAGACTGAGGCAAGAGAATTACTTAAGCCTAAGAGTTTAAGGTTGCTGTGAGGCCACGGATCTCTACCAAGGGCAACATAGTGAGACTGTGTCTCAAAAAAAAAAAAAAAAAAAAAAAAAAAAAAAGAAAAGAAAGAAAGAAAGAAATTACCCAAAGAGGTTTATCAATATATTTTCCCACATATTAATCATTTTCAAAAGGCTGATCTTCTATAGCCTTTCTCTAATATTGAAGGAAGGCGTATCTAATGGGATTCCAGACTTGTCTTTGCCCCACCTGATCCTGCCAACAAAATTTTAATAGCTATTCAGCTGAAACATTAGAAAGCATATTTCCTTTCACTAGTCCCTCAGGGGCAGAATTTTCCTCACATTATCAGGCCAATCTTCAGACTTAGGGAAATTGCATCCTGACTACAGATCAACAAACACTGAAATCTGTATAGCCCTGTCAGCAGCACTGACCTCACTGGGGTTAAAAACAGAAATTGGATCCATCTTTTCTGACTGTAGTAGTCAGTCTATTAGATCTTCTCTAAAGATTCTCCAGCCTCCTTTGCAAGAACTATTTAATTCCACTCGAGACATCTGCCAGCCAGCACATAGGACAATAATGGACACGTTCCTATTGCAATAGCCTGTGCTCTCCTAACATACTACTTATTATGAGGACACCAGACTTTTAATTGCTTAACATTTTGTGCACAGAGTTTAATGGGTAGAGACTGTCAGAGAAAGATACCTGAAAACCTCCCAAAGGAGTAAAACAAGGACTACCAGCAACCAGCAACCAGAATTGAATTAGAAAAAAAAAGAATACAATTTGTTTGTAACCCAAAAGAAGTTAATAGTAACATTGTAAGTGCTCTTGAGGTCCTACAAAAACTAATTTAAATTCATTAGCAAAGATTGTCGTGGATGACCA
Source organism: Perodicticus potto (assembly GCA_963574655.1). Classification (NCBI taxonomy): domain Eukaryota; kingdom Metazoa; phylum Chordata; class Mammalia; order Primates; family Lorisidae; genus Perodicticus; species Perodicticus potto. The sequence continues at coordinate 5,041 of CAUYRH010129741.1, read as the reverse complement.
CATAGCCCTTGATTTGTCTTGGCTAGATAAGAGGAAGTATGTGCCATAGCTAGCACTTTCTCTTGCACCGGTGTAAATTTTCCTGGTTTGGTAGAAAAATCTGTTATGTGTTGTTTTTTTTTTTTTCATTTATCTGTTGCCAATTTCTATGCTTCTTTTGAAAAATGTCTGTTTGGATCTTTTGCCCTTTTTGAATTGGATTATTATATTTTTGCTATTGAGTTGTTTGAGCTCTTTATATATTGCATTTATTAATCCCTTGTCAGATGGATAGTTTGCAAATAATTTCTCCCGTTTTGTTTCATCTGTTCACTTTGTTGATTGTTCCCTCCCTTTACTGTACAGAAGTTTTTTCACTTCATGTAATCTTAGTTTGTCTATATTTGTTTATAGTTGCCTGTGTTTGTGAGGTCTTATACAAGAAATCTTTGCCCAAACCAATATCCTGGAGCATTCCCTCAATTTTTCTTCTGTAGTTTCTTAGTCTCCAGATCTTAAATTCACCTATTTAATCCATTTTAATTTGATTTTTTTGGATGGTGAGCGATAGGAATCTTTTTTTCATTCTTCTGCATGTAGTTATCCAGTTTTCTCAGCACCATTTATTGAAAAGATTGTCCCTTCCTCATTTAAATTTCTTGGCAACTTTGTAAAAGATGAGTTGGTTGTAAATGCATGGATTTATATCTGGGTTCTTTATTATGTTCCATTGATTCGTGTGTCTCTTTTATGCCATTGCCATTTTATTTTGGTTACTATAGCTTTGTAAGAAATTTTGAGGTCAGAAGTGTTATGCCTCCAGCTTTTTTTCTGATAAACAAATGCAGTAAATTTGGAGGATGCACAGTCAACCACAAAAATCAGTAGCATTTATATATGTCAACATCAAACAAGCTCAAAAATAAATCAAGAAAGCAATCCCATTTACCCTAGCTGCAAAATGTATAAAATACCTAGGAATTGGGCGGTGGCTGTGACTCAAAGGAGTTGGGCGCCAGCCCTATACGCCAGAGGCAGAGGGTTCAAACCCAGCCTGGGCTAAAATAAATAAATAAATAAATAAATAAATAAATAAATAAATAAATAAATAAAATACCTAGGAATTAAGCTATCCAAAGAAGTGAAAGATCTATATAAGGAAAACTATAAAACTCTAATGAAAGAAATAGAAGATACAAAGAAGTGGAAAGATATTCCATGTTCATGGATTGGAAGAATTAGTATCATCAAAATGACAATATTGCCCCCAAACAATTTATAGATTCAATGCAATTCCTATCAAAAATCCAATAACATTTTCCACATACACACACACACACACACACAAATCCTAAGATTTATATGGAAACTCAAAAGATCCCAAATAGCTAAAGCAATCCTGAAGAAAAAGAACATCGTTCCTTTTTTTTTTTTGAGACAGAGCCTCAAGCTGTCACCCTCGATAGAGTGCCATGGCATCACAGCTCACAGCAACCTCCAATTCCTGGGCTCCAGCGAGTCTCCTGCCTTGGCCTCCCAAGTAGCTGGGGCTACAGGCGCCCGCCACAATGCCCGGCCAATTTTTTTAGTTGCAGCCATCATTGTTGTTTGGCGGGCCCGGGCTGGATTCGAACCCTCAAGCTCAGGTGTACGTGGCTGGCGCCTTAGCCCATTGAGGCACAGGTGCCGAGCCCATTTTTCCTTTTTTGTTGCTCTTTTTCAATGTAGTAGGCCATTGTATGAAAATACTACAAGTCCGGTGGCGCCTGTGGCTCATTGAGTAGGGCACCAGCCTCATATACTGAAGGTGGTGGGTTCAAGCCCGGCCTCAGCCAAACTGCAAAAAACAGAAAAATAACCAGGCTTTGTGGCAGACACCTGTAGTCCCAGCTACTTGGGAGGCTGAGGCAAGAGGATTGCTTGAACCCAAGAGTTTGAGGTTGCCCTGAGCTGTGATGCCATGGCACTCTACCAGGGGGACCGACTGAGTTGCTGTTTCTAAAAAGAAAAAAAAAGGGCAGCGCCTGTGGCTCATTGAGTAGGGCGCCGGCCCCATATACGAAAGGTGGTGGGTTCAAACTCAGCCTCAGCCGAACTACAAAAACAGAAAAATAGTCAGGCATGGTGGCAGTGGCTGTAGTCCCAGCTACTGGAGAGGCTGAGGCAAGAGAATCGCCTAAGCCCAGGAGCTGGAGGTTGCTGTGAGCTGTGTGACGCCACGCCACTCTACCAAGGGCGATAAAGTGAGACTGTGTCTCTAAAAAAAAAAAGAAAGAAAGAAAGAAAAGAAAATACTACAAGTGAATTCACCTGTTGATGGAAATACAGGTGATTTCCCATTTATGGCTATTATGTATAAACCAGCTATAAGCCTACATGTTTAAGATATTTTGTGTATGTAAGTTTCAATTCCTCTTAAGTAATGACCTAGAAGTAGAATTGCTCGATGTTGGAGTTGGTATATGTTTAACTTCATAGGGAACAGCTAAAAAGGTTTTCAAAGTGGTTGTTTCATTTTATACTCACACCAGAAATGTGTATATGTATTTGTATATACCAACACTTGATATTGAGATTATATGTTGGCCATGTAGTGAGGAGGTAGTGGAACCTCATTTCAGCATCCCTTTTGTGCTATTGGCCATCCATGAATCTTCTTTTGTGACATGTCTGTGTAAAACTCTGGCCTATATTTTATTGGGTTGTTTGTCTTCATTTGATATAATACTATATTATGTTAAGAATATTATATTATTATTATACAGCATATACATCTTTTGTCAGAGAAGTATTGTGAATATTTTCTTTGAATATATGTCTTATATTTCCAAACTCTTAATGTTGTCTGTAGTGGCTTTAAAATATATCCACAAATTCTTTCACATGTCTTCCTTAAAGAGATGGCTCCTAATTGCCTCCCCTTGAATATACCCTGTACTTATTGAAAAGAAAGTGAAAGTGATCGTATATAACTTTGGACACTAGGTGCCATTCCCTGTTCTCTCATACCAGTGTAAGCATCTTTCTTCTCCGCCATCTTTCTTGAGTCAACACTTAGTGCAGGGTAATGCAACTGCAGTCCACTTCTGGGTATTGATCTGGAAAATGCTTTTTCTCTGCACAAATGAATAGAACATTAGAAGAACTCTGCTTTCCCAAAAGAGACAGTAGTATACCCTCCTTATCTTTATCTCAAGGGCTAAATCTACTCTGAGTATTTTTTATAATTTACTACATAGAGACTTTGTCCATTACACCAGTGTGCGTTCTCTCTCTCTCTCTCTCTCTCTCTCTCTGCCCACATGTATTTATTTAGTACTTATTATGTGCCAGAAAAATCCTAAGCATGTAGGTACTCATCACAAATAAAATAGGGGCTGGGGGCAATGGCTCACATCTGTAAACCTAGCACTCTGGGAGGCCGAGGCAGGAGGATTGCCTGAGCTCAGGAATTTGAGACCAGCCTGATCAAGAACTGAGACCCAATCTCCACTAAAAATAGAAAAACCAGCTGGGCATGGTGGCAGGCACCTGTAGTCCCAGCTACTCAGGAGGCTGAGGCAGGAAGATTGCTTGAGCTCAGGAGTTTGAGCTTGCTGTGTGCTGTGATGCCATGGCACTCTACCCAGGGTGACAGAGACTCTGTCTCAAAAATAAGTAAGTAAATACATAAATAAAATAGGTAAAATTCTACTCCCCCACATTAAAATGGTTAACACATTTTAATGGAAGCACTAACCTCACAGGACATGATGTTGGTCAACTATATTGATGATATCATCAAGATAAGCCATTACGAGCAGGAAGTGGCAGACATTCAAAACACCTTATTAAAATAGTTATATGCCAGAAAGAGATCTAACCTAGGAAAGTTCAGAGTCTTTTAACTCAATGATGTTTGGGGAAGTCTGGAGCATGTCAGAATATAACCTCCAAATGAAGCGTAAATGGCTGCACATTATCCCACTCCCCACTACCACCAATAATAAGAGGCATGTGGCTTCAAGGGCCTTTACGAAGAATTTGGAGTTTAAAAATAATATAAAAGTAATAAACATTTCTGGTGTGTGTGTATGTGTGTTTCTCTACCAGATAAGCCGTAAAGCTGCCAGCTTTGATTGACCCTGACCAGGAGAAGTCTTTCCAGCTGATTCAGTGTAAGCATTTTCCAAATCAATGGCTGCATGCCATATGCTAGGGGTGGTGTTGATTTGCTCTTATAAATATTGCACATCTGGAAGAGCCATTACAATTTGAGCCACCACCTTGTTAATTATAGAAAAATCCCCTTTTATTCTCCAAGACCAAAACCAAGTTAAAAGGGAATATGGAAGGAAATATCACCTCCACTTCTTTTGAATGTTTGAGGATGACACTATTGTCTGTAACTCCCCTAGAAAAGTGATACTGCTTTTGGTTAACTCTTTTCATATGGAAGTGACTTTCAGATGCTTTCTTTTGGCATTTTCATCAAAGTAGTCTTTATTCCTTAAGTAAATGACCCAATATATATATTCTGCCAGTTGCCAAATATTTCCACTTAAAATCTACATATAAAAATGGGGAAATATGAAGGTATGTTTATGAAGCCATTGTGTCCACTATGAGACAGTCTCAAGTCAAAACTCCATACATCACTGAGTGCTTTAACCATAGCTCAGCAGTTAGGGCACCAGCCACATGCACCAGGACTGCTGGGTTCAAACCCAGCCAGGACCTGCTAAAATAAGAAAAACAGCCGAGTGTTATGGCAGGTGCTTGTTGTCCTAGCTACAAGGAAGACCGAGGCAAAAGAATCGCCACAAGGGAGACTGAGGCAAAAGAATCACTACAAGGGAGACTGAGGCAAAAGAATGGCATGAGCATTAGAGTTTGAGGTTGCTGTGAGCTGTGACACCATGGCACTCTACCAAGGGAGGCATAGGGAGAGTCTGTCTCAAAAAAAAAAAAAAAAAAAAAAAATTGTGGGCACCTTTAGGTAAGTGGTTAAGGCCCGGGCCACATGCACGGGGGCTGTTTGGGTCAAACCTGGCCGTGGCCATCTACAAAAAAAACAAACAAC